>SEYY01004784.1:0-7500 GCA_009176605.1 Armadillidium nasatum
AGTGCGCTACTCTGGCAAATATATTACTTGATATTAAAGAGGATATTATAAAGTGGGCAATGAAAGTGCTCTGTGAAAGAGGATTTGTGGGGAGATTATCATGAATTAATTGAATTAGTTATTATTTTTCTTGATGGCGTACCTCCTGGTGGTATCCGATTCCATGCTCGTGGACCAATGCATATGATTAGATGGATGAGTAAGATTATATATATTGCCTGAAAGTATGGATGCTTCAGAACCAATTTCATTTAACAAAGACAGAAGAGACTGGGCTTCAGAGAATTTGTATATTTACAGTGAAGGTCTGTGCAAAAATGTGAATAGATGCATCTAACCCTGTGGCAGCTCCTTGGAATGATATTGATCTATTACATGCCTTAAATCTATTTGTAAAAATAGATGCAAAGGTAGGAAATGTTGCTTTAAATAAACTTTTACAATACCTTTGGTATCTTTCGGAAGAATTAATTGCATTATCACTGTTTGATGCAAAAGTGTCAACAAAAATTAAAAAGAAAATTGTGCGATCATAGATGAAGCTGGCGGAAATGGAGAACCTGAATGCCAACCTCCAGAGAAGATTACAATTCCAAAGTCATCAATTTCCAACTTCAAGTTACAAGACTTTTCAACACAGATGACAATTACCTTTTTCAGAAACTGAACCATCATACAGCATTTTTATACACAGTTCCTGAAAGATGGCTAGAACGAGATGATTATCAAAAAGAAGTATCCATTTATAACAGCAATATCAGTTACCAATGAGATTTTGCAGAGCGAGGAGTGCATTAACCCAAGAATATTTTAAAACATTAACAAAAAATGAAGAGCAGCTCCAGTTCATACTCAAAGTAGTAGCAGAAAGTAGAAAACTATTCCAGATAGTAAAAAGTCAAAATTACTGGGGCAAACCAGGCAATAATGAATAGTTAGCAGATACGAAACCTCCTCCATGAGCAGTTAATGCCCCTACGTTAGGGAGGACGAGGACTCTTGCTCTGAGGGTAAAACTTTGACGATGATGTTTAATATATTCTAATTCATCAATTCTTAAAATATTTTAAACACAGTGTTTTTTAGAACCATAGTAACCCATTCATAAGGTAGGAGTCAGATTTTTTTAATATAATTTTTTTTTCGCATCATAAGGACCATCCTAATCCACCCTGGCATATATATATATATATATATATATATATATATATATATATATATATATATATATATATATATATATATATATATATATATATATATATATATATATCTTTTCTTGTTTAAAAATTGAGAAGTTATTGCGTGTTTTACCTCTATTACTGAAAGAAATGAAGGAAGTGAAACATACCTAAAAAAAAAAAAAAAATTTTTTTTTTATATATATATATATATATAGCAATTTTATTATATATATATATATATATATATATATATATATATATATATATATATATATATATATATATATATATATATATATATATATATATATATATATATATATATATATATATATATATATATATATATATATATATATATATATATATATATATATTATATATATATATCGAAAGTGGAAAACTTCTCCTTCTAATATAACTCTTGCTAGTTTTAATTCAGCTAGGAATCGTTGCAGGGATCTTCTTCGACGAGCAAAGCGGGCTTTCACTAAAGGAAGGTGTGCTGAGCTTCTAAATTCTCCTACCGATATCTCTTTCTGGCCTCTTGCCAAAAAAATATCTAACAACTTCTGTAAATTCTCCCTTCCTCCTTTTTTCGCTTTGATAGTTCTGCTGCTAACACTCCAACTGTTCTCTTCTATTTCTATCCTAGACGACCCCGATAATCCTCCTCCTACTCCTTCTTCTCTCAGATGTCCCATGCCTTTACCCACGATTACATTTCACCAGGTGCATGGGCTTTTGAAATTAATGAGCGTAAGGAAGGCAAGCGGACCGTATGGCATCCCTTTCCGAGTTTTAAGGGAGTGTGCCTCTGAGCTAGCTCCATATCTAAGGCATTTGACCATGTGTGGCTTGCGTCGCTGCTCTCCAAGCTCTCCTCCTTTGAGCTTCCTCCTTCTCTTTCCTTTCTTTTGTCTAGCTTTCTTTCTAATCGTTCCATTTCGGCTGTTGTTGATTGGGCGACTTCTTATTTCTTCCCTGTCAATAGTGGTATTCCTCAGGGTTCTGTCTTGTCTCCTATTCCATTCCTACTTTTCATTAACTATCTTCTCAGTTGCTCGTCTAACCCTACCCATTCATATGCCGATGATTCGACTCTCCATTCTTCTACTCATTTCAAATCTTCTCCCTCCTATGCATCTAGTTACATCTTCATCTTTGTCTTCATCTTTCCGATTCTATTCTTGCAGATCTGGATAGAATTTCCCAGTGAGGGTCGTCTCAACCACATAAATTCAACTCTTTAAAACACAACTTCTAGAAATCTCCCCCTCAAATATACCTCCTAGCTTTTTTATTTCTTTCGATGGTTCTCCAGTCTCTCCTGTTGACAATATAAATATTCTTGGCTTTTACATAGAAAAAAAATATCTTGGAAACCTCACATCACATTGGTTGCTAGGGCGGCCTCAAAGAAGTTGGAAGTTCTGTTGAGGCTGCGAGAATTTTTTTCTTCCTCCCAGTTACTCCAATTATTCAAGGGCCTTATCCGCCCTTGTATGGAGTACTGCTCTCATATCTGGGGTGGCTCAAGTTTCATCCGTCTTTTGGATAGTGTTGAGTCAAAGTCTAAAAAATTTTATAAACTGTTCCGCTCTTACAAATCCACTTGACCATTTATCTATGAGACGTGACGTTGGTGCCCTGTCTCTTTCTATAGGTACTACGGCGGCAAATGCTCGAGGGAACTGTCCACTCTCATACCTTAACCTTTACGGCCTCTTCGTAGCATAAGGAGTGCATTGTCTGCACATAAATTTTGTGTAGACATAGGCAAGTCCAGTCTTGTTCACTGTGGTGCCTCCTTCTTTCCAGCCACCTCTGTTTTGTGGAAGTCACCCATATCTTCTGTTGTTTCCTGCTGAATTTAATCTCGAATTGCTTTAAAACCCAAGTCTGTTCTCACCTATAAAATTTGGAGTTAGGTGGAGGCTTGTTGGTTGTTTTATCTTTTTTATTACTCAAAAATATCCCCTCCATGAATAGGGCTCTGCTCGTGAGCGGTGGTGATGTGTAAATATATATATATATATATATATATATATATATATATATATATATATATATAATATATATATATATATATATATAATATATATATATATATATATATATATATATATATATATATATATATATATATATATATTATATTTTTAAATAATTTTTAAGTCCAAAAATTAATCTGGTTCAATTTTTAATTTTTCAATAATTTTAATCCAAAATTTCTCAAATTAAAGTTTTTGAGTTTCATTTGAAGCGAAGCTTCAAAATTCGACGTTAATCTCTTTGTTCAAGTATAAGGATTGCCGGAATTAACAACTGGAAATAGTTTTAATTAAAACCTTCAATTTCATATACATATATATATATATATATATATATATATATATATATATATATTATATATATATATATATATATATATATATATATTATATATATATATATATATATATATATTATATATATATATATATATATATATATATATATATATATATATATATATATATATATATATATATATATATATATATATATATATATATATATATATATATATATATATATATATATATATATATATATATATATATATAATATATATATATATATATATATATATATATATATATATATATATATATATATAATATATATATATATTATATAATAAATATATATATTTTTATATTATATATATATTATATATATATATATATATATATATATATATATATATTTATATATATATATATATATATATATATATATATATATATATATATATATATATATATATATATATATATATATATATATATATATATATATATATATATATATATATATATAATATATATATATATATATATATATATATATATATATATATATATTATAATATATATATATATATATATATATATATATATATATATATATATATATATATATATATATATATATATATATATATATATATATATATATATATATATATATATATATATATATATATATATATATATATAATATATATATATATATATATATATATATATATATATATATATATATATATATATATATATATATATATATATATATATATATATATATATATATATATATATATATATATATATATATATATATATATATATATATATATATATATATATATATATATATATATATATATATATTATATATTATATTTTATATATATATATATATATATATATATATATATATATATATATATATATATATATATATATATATATATATATATATATATATATATATATATATATATATATATATATATATATATATTATATATATATATATATATATATATATATATATATATATATATATATATATATATATATATATATATATATATATATATATATATATATATATATATATATATATATATATATATATATATATATATATATATATATATATATTATATATATATATATATATATATATATATATATATATATATTATAATATATATAATTCTATATTATATATATATATATTATTATTTATTAATTTATTTTATATATAAATATTCTTAAAATTTATATATATATAAAAATTATAAAAATGTTAAAGATAATCGATTTTTGTATTATATTGAAAATATTAAATATTAACGATTCGTTAGGACGATTTTTGCAGTGTTGTAATAAAATATTTAATAAATATATAGTCATTCTTAATGATTTTAATATTTCGATATTGTTTAAAACGCTTAAAAAATTTTACGAAAATATTTTGGTCGAAAAAGACCGTTTTTTTGTTATCTTGATTTTGTGAAGCTATTTTTATATTCAGATTTAACTATTATTAAGCAGATTTATCGTCCATCAGATTTGATATTAAAATCAAAATTGGATCAGGACTTTTTTTTTTTTTTTTTTTTTTTTTTTTTTTTTTTTTTTACATTAATTCATTTTATTTCTGAAAATTTTCATATTTTCGGATGATTTTTTTAATTTCCGATTAGAATTAAATATTATTAAATTAAATATTAGAGTAAGACCTCCAAAAAATTAGAATTTAATTTATTAAAAACTAAAGATCCGTTAAGTTAACAAAACTGTTTATTAACTATAATTAACGGAACTTTGATTTTCGGTACAATATTAACAAATATAAATCACTATTTTTCATTTAGAGTACTAAATATACCCCACTGCAAAAACTGTCCTAAACTAATCGGAACAAGTGGCAAAAATGTCAGTAAAATTTTCAATAGAGAAAAGACATGCTAAGCATAAGAAAGTCGCTTCTCGGATTTATTTTCTAATAAGAAAATTACTTGAAAAATTTGCTGTGACATTTTTAAAATTTGTCTCAACGATTCGTTAAGACAATTTTTGCAGTGTACCATAGATTAACGGTTGTGTGGTTGACTCAAATTCTTGAAGGCAGTGTTTCGTTCTTTCATGCGGAAACTTCCAGAAAATCTCCCCCTGGTATATGGCAATCCTTTTGAGATCAATTTTTTGAAATATTTGTGCCACCGTATAGCATCTTAAAAAGACACTCGAAATCTTATTAACTTTAATGAATGAGTAGATTGCTTGTAATTTAATTTTATGCACGTAGGTCTGGAGACTCTCTGGAATTAATTTTCTTTTCCTTCTTTTCTTCTTTTTTTCTTTGTTCTTTTTTTTTTTTTTTTTGCTTGAATAATTCTTTTGATGTTCTTTTTTCCTTTGGCAAAAAAGGAGACTTTAAAAAAAAGAACTTATACAAAGAGTTTAATGAAAACTTAAAATGTTAAATCTTAAATATACGTATATAATTTTTTATTTTCACAGTTTTTATCAATCAAAATAAGCCTCCCAGAAATGTTATGCTGAAATAAATAATAAAAATATTATTTAATAATAAAATTTTAAAAAGAAAAAATATTTCGCAAAAATTATTATATGTTAAAATGAATATATAATTTCAAAGCTTTATGTACTTTTTTAGATGTAAATGTATTTTTTAATGCTTAAAACTCTAATTATAAAAAGAAAACTACAATTTGGATTGTAAAGATTAATGGATTAATAATAGTAGTATTAATTATTATTACTAAGGATATATTGTATTTAAGTTTTTTTAAAAAAAAAAAAAAAAAAAACTACTTTTCCATTTCTACGATTTGGGGTATTTTTCATTTTTTTTAGTAAACTTTCCCCCAAATGCGCTTGATATTTATTTGATTTTATTTTATTTTTTGTGGAAACTGGAAAGGGGGAAAAATTTTTTGATGTGAAAGAATATCGAGGAAAAAATTTGAGAAGTCCCGATTTAGTTTCTAAGCGCAAATTTTTTATTCAGTAATTTACGGCAACGTTAAAGTTCATTCAGGGTTTTAAACTGCGAAAATTCACTTAGAAGGTTTTTTCACTCCATAATACAAGGTGTCCCTAAAAATTTGATATAATTTATTATTATTATGTGGTGAAATGATATGAAATTTTTAGTAACAAACTGTATATTAAGATCATTTTTTCATAATATAATTTGTTTATTTATCAAGTAGTTTATGTGAGAAGACCTAAAAATATGTGGGTAAATCATAATGTAATTTAAGCTATATCTCTTCAGAACCTCCCCATTCTCCAAGAAAGCTTGTTTTCTTTTAACTATCACAGCAAAAATTGTCCTAAAGAATCGTTGGGACAAGTGAACAAAATATCATAGAAAAATTTTCAATTGAAAAAAGTTCTTAAGCATTAGAAAGTCGCTTCACCAATTTGTTTCCTAATAAGAAAATAACTGAAATTTTTAAAAATATTTTTGCCACTTGTCCCAACGATTCGTTAGGACAATTTTTAGGACTGACCTTTGATCTTTTTCGTATTTCAAATTGTGACAGAGAAAACAATGCCTCAAAAACTCACTTTCTTCGACTCTTTCCTCGAAAACACAAAACTCAAAAATTAATATCTCCTTAATATTTTCAATGTTTCTCTTTTCTCGTGAACTTTCTTGAAAAGATCACATTACTTCTCATCCTAAACAAGCTTCTAAGAGGTTGGGTATTCTGAAGCGCTTTTGTAATTTCTTCTCGCCGCTCTAGTTGCTAGCTCTGAATAGGGGCGTTATTCTCTTGGGGTAGTTCCATTCATACAGCTCTCCTTGTAAAGATGGATTCTTGGACTTTTCGTCTTGACAACTCTACTGCTCTCACTAATTCTCTCCAGTCTTTTTCTGCCTGTCGAATTGTTACGTCACTCTCTCTCTCTATACTACCGTTATTACAACGGACACTACTCTT
>SEYY01004784.1:17500-35000 GCA_009176605.1 Armadillidium nasatum
CTGACTGGATTTTTATGGGCACACCCGGGCACGGAGCACATTTGCATGTACGTCTAACCAAGTATATATATATATACTATACCTATCTATATATATATATATATATATATATATATATATATATATATATATATATATATATATATATATATATAATATATATATATATATATATATATATATATATATAAACTCTTATCCTAATCTTATCTTATCTTATTCCTCTCCTTATACTGTTGAACTCTTTCCTGCTATGGGTTCATCGGATTACCTTCTTATCTCCATTTCTTGTTCTGTCTCTTCAAGTCTTCCACCTTCGACGAAGTGACATTTCTGGCATTGCGGTGCTGCTAACTGGTCTGACTTGCGGTTGTACTTCACTGATTTCCCATGGAATGATTACTCCTTTCGTGGGAGGGGTCTCTCGGAATGTGCAGAGCGCATAACCGGGGTGATTCTCTCTAGCATGGAGGAGTACATTCCGTATTCTTTCCCTTCTACTAAACCTAACAAACCTTGTTTTAACTCTATTTGTTCTCTCGCCATCCACAGCAGGGATGCTGCCTTCAGAGATTATCGTCGTCTTCAAACTACTGAAACTCATTCAACCTATATTTTATAAATCGTGCAAAATCTATTCTTTGAGATACCAAAAACTCTTTTCTCCGCCTAAAATGCGATAATCTTTCTAGTTCCTCTTTCTCTCGCCCTTTCTTGCATTTTGTAAAAAACGTCAACTCTAACTTTGCTTCTTCCTCTTTCCTTCATCTAGTTTCTTTTGATGGCACAACTGCCATTTTACCTTCTACTAAAGCTAAACTGTTTGCTCAAACTTTTACCTCTAACTCTACCTTAGACGATTCCGGAGCTATTCCTCCTCCTTCAACCCCCTCCAACTCATTTATGCCTAACATTGTAATTTCTTCTAAAGACGTCATTTCTGCTCTCTCTGAACTTAACACTAAGAAGGTGTACGGTCCTGATAGTATTCCTTCTGCGATTCTCAAAACTTATGATTCTAAGCTTGATTGGTAAACTATTTCGTCTCTGTCTCTCCACTTCGACCTTCCCTTCTTGCTGGAAACGTGAGCTCATTCAGCCTGTACTCTTCTAACTATCGTCCTATTTCTTTAACCTCCGTTCTTTCTAAAGTTTTCGAATCTATCATTAACAGGAAGATTTGGAAACGCCTTAATTCTTCTAATCTTATCTCTGATCGCTAATATGGCTTTCATAAAGAACGCACCATTGGTGACCTTCTTTCCCTACTTTCTGACTCTTGGTCCGCAGCTCTTCGGGGTTTCGGTGAACCATTCTCTGTGGTGCTAGACATATCGAAAGCCTTCGATAGAGTTTGGCACAAGGCTTTGATTTCCAAACTTCCATCTTTCGGAATCTATCTTTCTCTCTGTGGCCTTTTCTCTAATTTACTTTCCGGTCGTTCTATTGTAGCTGTTGCAGAGGGCCACCGTTCTTCTTATAAATCTATAAATAGTGGTGTTTCTCAAGGATCTGTGCTATCCCCAACTCTTTTTCTAATTTTCATCAATGACTCTTCTCTCTATTACTTCGTCTCCTATCCACTCCTATGCTGATAACTCCACCTTTCATTACTCTTTTTAATTTGAAAGAATCCTCTCCCAATAGTAGTTAATACATTCGGCCTTTTTAAACCAGAGGAGACAACTATATATATAATATATATATATATTATATATATATATATATATATATATATATATATATATATATATATATATATATATATATATATTCTCCACTTGGTTGAGCAACTGACCTCTAATCTTTCTTGTTTTTCAAATTGGGGCAGAGAAAACATGGTCGTTTTTAATGCCTCAAAACCTCAATTCCTCCATATTTCAACTCGACACAATCTTCCACACAACTTTGACATCTTCTTCGAAAACACTCAATTCAAATCTTCATCTGTCCTCAATATTCTCGGTGTTTCTTTTTCTCGTGATCTTTCATGGAAAGATCACATTCCTTCTCTTTCTAAACAAAATTCTAAGAGGTTGAGTGTTCTTAGTCGTCTTCGCGGTTTTTTACGCCACTCCAGTTGCTTTTTCTTTATGGGGGTGTTGTTTGCCTCTGTATTGAGTACGCCTCACACATCAGGGGGGATTCACACATGTAGCTCTTCTCGAAAAGGTGGAGTCTAGAGCTTTTCGCCTTACTAACTCTTTTGCTCTTACTAACTCTCTCCAACCTCTTTCTTCCCGTCTAATTATTGCGTCACTCTCTCTATACTATCGCTATTACAACGGACACTGCTGTTTTTGAACTCTTACGTCGCATACCTTATCTATTGAGAAGTGCTCGTGCGGGACGACTTTCTACTCAGTCTCTTCCTTTCTCTATCTAACTCTCCTACCACAGACTTAATCGCTATGTTCAATCTTACATGTACTCTACTGGTAAAGTTTGGCACACACTCTCTTTATCTGTTTTCCCAGTTTCCTTTGACTTGCACACTTTTAAACGCCGTGTATCGGGTCACGTCGGCCATTAGCTAAAAAATTTTCGACTGTTCCCCAACTCTGTTGGATATTGGTAGGCCTCTGACCTTTGACCACCAGAGAAGGTATAATGTATATATATATATATATATATATATATATATATATATATATATATATATATATATATATATATATATATATATATATATATATATATATATATATATATATATATATATATATATATATATATATATATATATATATTATATATATATATATATATAATAATAAATAAAAATAAAATTTTTAAAATCTTTTAAAATAAAAATATTTTGTTTGTTATTCTATATTTTTTTTTCCCTTTAAAAAGAGTTTTTGAGTAAATATTTGAATTATTTGTTGAAAAATCTGTTACTTTATAGTGAAATATATATATATAATATATATATATATATATATATATATATATATATATATATATATATATATATATATATATATATATATATATATATATATATATATATATATATAGCAGAGGTGGATTTCTCGTAGAGGGTTTGGTGTAGTACATATATTGAAAATTTTAACCTATTTTAACCAAATTTTATTTTCTTTATTCTCATCTTTCTTATATCCTTTATTTTCCTTATTTCCTTCTTTTTTCTTTATTCCCTTCTTCTTCTTCTTCTTCTTCTTCTTCTTCTTCTTTTTCTTCTTTAAAAGGAAAATAAAAATAAAATAAAATTAAAATAAAAATAAAATAAAATTAAAGTAAATGAAAACGAAAATAGAAATAAAATTAAAAAATAACTAAAAATAAAATTAAAAAAAAAAGAATATAAAAAAAAATAATAAAATAAAAAGGAAAGAGAAGAAAATAATATTATAAATTCAAGTTTACATTTCTAATCCGCGTAAAATTTTCAAGAATTTTTCCTTGGCGTAAAACCAGAAAACAACTAAACGGTCACAAAGAGACTTTAAAATGCGCGATCATGAAATTTTTATTATATTTCTCTCCATTTGTTCAACAATGAAACTAAATCTATTCTTGTTAAAAGGGAAAATAGTTTGAGAGAGAGAGAGAGAGAGAGAGAGAGAGAGAGAGAGAGAGAGAGAGAGAGAGAGAGAGAGAGAGAGAGAGAGAGAGAGAGAGAGAGAGAGAGAAAGAAAGAAAGAAAGAAAGAGAAGAGAGAGAAAGAAAGAAAAAGAAAGAGAGAGAGAGAAAGAAAGAAAGAAAGAAAGAGAGAGAGAGAGAGAGAAAGAGAGAAAGAAGGAATGAAAGAAAGAAAGAGAGAGAATGAAAGGAAAAGAAAAAACAAACTAACAGAGAAAGAAACAAACAAACAAATAAAGGAAAAAAAGAAACAAAGAAAGAAAAGAAAGAAAGAATGAAAGGGAGATAAAGAAAGAAAAAGAAGGAAAGAAAGGAAGAAAAAGAAAGAAAGAAAGGAAGAAAAAGAATAAAAGAAAGATAGATAGAAAGAGAAAGAGAAAGAGAATATAAGTGAAAATATGAAAAAAAAATTTTAAGAAGTAAGAAAGTGTTAAAAAGAGAGGCTATAGCAAAGAAAAAGGCCGAAAAGAGAAAAAAGAATGAAAAATGAAAGTAACAGAAGATGAGTGAAAAAAGAAAGGGTTGATAATCTTTTGAAGCAAAGAAAACTTGATAAAAAAGTAAAGATTACAAATTATATTTTTAAATGATTGAAATTAATAATTAAATTTGTTTTTGATCTGAAATTGTTGTTATTCATTTCTTACTTGTTTACCTTCAAAAAAAAAAAAATGTTCATTTCATTAAGCATTTTCAAATTAAATGAACCAATTTTTTTTAATTAATTAAAGTCTTTGATCTTTATTTACAAAAACATGGAAGAGTATTTTCAAAGGCTCCGAGAAATATATATATATATATATATATATATATATATATATATATATATATATATATATATATATATATATATATATATATATATATATATATATATATATATATATATATATATATATATATCAGAGGTGGGCATAAGCGCAAAATGAAGCGCAAAAGCGCAATTTGCGCTTTAAATTTTTTTTTTGCGCTTTTGCGTTTTGCGCTAAATTTCGAAAATGTGCGCTTTTGAATTTTGCGCTTAACAACTTTTTTAAGAGCGCAAAAGCGCAAATTTGCGCTTTAAAAAATATTTTGCGCTTTTGCGGAAGTTTTTTGAAATTAGCGCTTACCAATTTGCGCTTCATCATTTTTCTTAATAAAAAACAAATTTTGGGCTGATATTTCAGTTTCTTATTTAATCAGCCAAATTTTATTACTCTTTCTGCTAATTAAAAGTTAATACTTAAACTAGGAATGCCGATATATAAAAAAAATATCGATATTTAAGAAAAATATCAAATTGTCCTCGATAATAAAAGATATTGTTTATATATATATATATATATATATATATATATATATATATATATATATATATATATATATATGGTTTATTGAATATTTTGTTTATTGGTTTATTTGTATGGAACAAAATCCTTGTCTTCCAATATTTAATAAAACTGACAAGGAGGTAATTGCCGAGTACATCGAAATAATTACGCCTATTGCTGTTAGGCTGCATATGTTGCAGGATGAGAAGAATGCGTACGCGGGGGTTCTATTGCCTAACCTCTTCCTCCTCAAGGACAATCTCATGGAATTGCAACGAGAGGTGAAAAAAACATAACTATGCCAAAAGCTTAGTCAACTACTTACTAAAGCAGCCAAAGCCAAACAAAGGGAAAGAAAAGGGATTTGAACCGAGGTTCAGCAGGATTTTTGATGATTGTGATTTACTTATGGCAACAGCTCTGCACCCTCACTTGAAAATCGGAGTGGCACATAGGTTAAATGAGGGGAAGTATCCAGCTGTCAAGATGAGGATATTGGAGGAAATAAAGTGTAATATTGCATCGAATTTTACTCCTCCACATCAAGGCACTGAAGGTGATGGGAATGAATCTGAAATGGACCCATTTAAGGTGAGCTATTTTTATAATTTAGAACAATCTTTAAGCATCTCTTAACCTATATATATATATATATATATATATATATATATATATATATATATATATATATATATATATATATATATATATATATATATATATATATATATATATATATATATATATAATATATATATATATTATATATATATATATATATATATATATATATATATATATATATATATATATATATATATATATATATATATATATATATATATATATATATATATATATATATCACTGAGAGATAGAATGAGGAGTGAACTGGTGAGAGAGAAACTTGGGGTGGAATCAATTTTTGAATGCTTAGAAAGAAACCAACTGAGATGGTTTGGTCACGTGAAGAGAATGGGGGAGGGAGAGAGACTGAGAGAGATGCTGGAATGGAGAACAGAAGGAAGGAGACCGGCGGGAAGACCAAGGAAGAGATGGATGGAGGCGGTAGAAGAAGCCATACAACGAAGGAAAAAGACACTGGAAAAGGTGGAAGACAACCGAATGTTTGAGGACAGAAATGCGTGGAGAAAATTTTGAAGGAGTAACACCCGACAGGCGTCAGCCTACCGGTTTGGACGGTGATGATGATGATGATGATGATGATATATATATATATATATATATATATATATATATATATATATATATATATATATATATATATATATATATATATATATATATATATATATATATATATATATATATATATATATATATATATATATATATATATATATATATATATATATATATATATATATATATATATATATATATATATATATATATATATATATATATATATATATATATATATATATATATATATATATATATAATATATATATATATATATATATATATATATATATATATATATATATATATATATATATATATATATATATATATTATATATATATATATATATATATATATATATATATATATATATATATATTCATAATACACTGACATAATGTTCAAATAAAACTTAAAAAGATTTGAGTTCTTGATACCATTTCTAAATTTTTCAGAAACTGAAGGCCCCATATATCCAGCAGACACCTCTGGAGGAGAAGTTGCGGCAAACCTTGGATAGCTGGGATGCAGTAGATGTTCACCACAATATATACCCCATACATATACCCCATATATATACACAATATAAATACCCCTCTCACTAGGAACCTTTTTCCATGTGAATACCAAGAGGTCTGGGTGGACTTGTTTATGAAGTATAATACCCCATTACCCAGCTCAGGGGCCGTGGAGAAGTTGTTTAGTCAAGGCTCTGACATTCTAAGACCAAAGAGGGCAGCCATTGCATCCAGCAATTTTGAAAAATTTATTTTCATGAAAGGGAATATGACCCTTTTCAGAATGCAAGAGGAGAGCTACGAGGAGGAAGAGATCATAGATGGCTGAATAAATAATAATAAATTCTTTCTCATTTTTTGTTATATATTTGGATTTATCAAAATAAATTTAAAATAATTATAAACATCCTACGCTTTTGCATTTGCGGACTAAATTTTTGAAAAAATGTGCGCTTTTGCATTTGCGGACAAAATTTTTAAAATTTGCGCTTTTGAGTTTGCGCTCTAAATTTTAAAATTTGCGCGCCCACCTCTGATATATATATATATATATATATATATATATATATTATATATATATATATATATATATATATATATATTATATATATATATATATATATATATATATATATATATATATATATATATATATATATATATATACATATCATATATATATATATATATATATATATATATATATATATATATATATATATATATATATATATATATATATATATATATATATATATATATATATATATATATATATATATTTTACTCCCACAACCTTTCCCATAATCGTTGGATGATGTCTACCGCAGGCCACATCCATTTGCCAAAACTCACCCTCTCACCAATCTTTTCCACTCACTCTTAACCTCCGTCAACCGCAGACCCTACCCCCAGCTCATCCCTCTGTACCCATTAACTCCTTGACCCTATTCATCCAACCTCCCCTTGGCCCCCCAATATAGCTTTATTGACAGTCTCTCTTCATTCATCCTACAAACATGCAAAAACCACCTCAGCATGATTTATTCATCTCTTCTAACCATACTCCATCTCCAACTACACATCTCCCTTATTCTAACATTCCTGACTCTATCCCTTCTATCTACACCCCACACCGTCCTCAGATCCTACATCTCGAAAACCTCAACATTTTTCTCTTCCACGCAATCAACCTCCATACCTCACTCCCATACATAACGAACCGAAAGACAGCATCCCTCAAACATTTTCACCTTCGCCTCTCTTATCAATATTTCTCTACTCCAAATATCCCACAAAAACTCTCCATACCTCCCCTTCTCTTATTCTATGCCCTACTTCATCACCCTCACTACCACCCACTCAAAAAAAAACTTACCAACATTTACTCTTAAGCCCAACTCGTCCCATCCTTTTGCAAATTCTTCCATCAGTACCTTCAAACTACAATGTGTCTTCGCCAAAAGTACAGCATCATCCAAATATAACAACACATTCGCATCCCACACACCCTTTTGCTTCCTCATTCTCACCCCTCTACCTACCATTTCCATCAATTTTCCCATTTTGTCAAAATATAAATTAAACATCTCCGGAGACACACGAACACACACACACACACACACACCATATATATATATATATATATATATATATATATATATATATATATATATATATAATATATATATATATATATATTATATATATATATACTATATATATATATATATATATATAATATATATATATATATATATATATATATATATATATATATATATATATATATATAATATATATATATATATATATATATATATATATATATATATATATATATATATATATTATATATATATATATATATATATATATATATATATATATATATATATATATATATAAATTAAACATAATAATTAATCAGAATAATTCTTTAAACTAGACATAAAAGTTTGATGCAATGGGGTACAAAATTCTCTCCAGAACCAAAAAAAAAAAAAAAAAAAAAAAAAGGTTTTTACTAATTATATGGAATTACTCTATAAATGGGAAAAAAGAATAATATCTGAACGTGGCAGAGATACAAATAAACATATTTATTCTTTTGGAACAGTTATTAAAGAGAAATAGAATTAACTTACATATATATTACATATATATAACTTACAGCAAAATTGGTATTCCGGCCTTTGATTTAAGTTTTTTTAAAGAGATTAAAAAAGAGAAAGAAACACACTGTGACATACTCTTTAGTGTTATTTATGTCCTAAGTGTATCAGTTTCAAGGTTTGTTAACATTGACAAAAAATTTCAGAACAAAAGTTCTAGGAATTTAAATTGAAACTCGTCTCTGGAATTCATTCTTCCTTGTGAACTTTGTTTCTTATTTTAAATTCTTGGAACGGAATATTGAGAGTTCTGTCCATTCAATACGTCAGTATAGTTTTTATTAAATTTTGCCAAAATAGAATGATTTAGTGGGTGGGTGTTATAGTCGTCTAACAAGACAATTTTGACAAGACGAAGACAATTTTTGCCAGTGTTGCAGCGAAAATATAATAAGTATGATTCAACAGTTAATGATTGGAGGAAGATGACAAACACATTGAAAGATGGAGAATTGATAACTTGAAATATCTGTGACTCAACCTTTTCAGGAAGAATGAAAATACCCCATAATATTGTACATTCTACATTCAAAGGCGGACAATGCCAATATTGGGAGCAAGTAACCAGAGTGGAGTTACCAAGAAAGGAAGGTACCCTAAAAAACTTGAACCTCTTAGAGTAACACGTGATTTTTCACATGTAAATAGGAAGGAATTCATGAATAGAGGAAGGTCTGAGTTGTAAGGTTTGAAACCCTTGGAAAAAGTTTTCAATATATATATATTATATATATATATATATATATATATATATATATATATATATATATATATATAATATATATATATATATATAATATATATATATATATATATATATATATATATATATATATATATATATATATATAATATATATATATATATATATATATAATATATATATATATATATATATATATATATATATAATATATATATATATATATATATATATATATATATATATATATATATATATATATATATATATATATATATATATATTATATATATATATATATATATATATATATATATAATATATATATATATATATATATATATATATATATATATATATATATATATATATATATATATATATATATATATATATATATATATATATATATATATATAATATATATATATATATAGTATATATATATATATATATATATATATATATAATATATAATATATATATATATATAAAGAGAAATAGGCGTTCTGAATGTTCACCAATATTTTACTTTCAATTGCAAATGAAACCCTCAAAATTGCTTCAGTTTATCATTCCTTAATAAAAGACTTTCGCTTTTTTTTGCTTTTTCTCCCAAAATGTTTCTTTTTTTATCTTTATCTTTTAACACTGGCAGGGTATTGTAAAAGAAAGAGTTTGATCTTAATATATAGTTTGAAAAAGAAAGAGTTTGATCTTACTATATTGTTTGAAAAAGAAAGAGTTTGATCTTACTAAAGCCTTTGATCTTACAATAGAGTTTGATATTACTGCAAAGTTTAAAAAGGAAAGAGTTTGACAAAGAAATAGTTTGATTTTACCATAGAGTTTGAAAAAGAAAGAGTTTGATTTTACTAAAGAGTTTGATCTTACTATTGAGTCTGATATTACTATAGAGTTTGATCTTACTAAAGAGTTTGATCTTACAATAGAGTTTGAAATTTGGAAAGGAAAGAATTTGAAAAGAAAGAGTTTGACTTTACTAGAGAGTTTGAAGAAGAAAGAGTTTGATTTTACTAAAGAATTTGATCTTACTAAAGAGTTTGATCTTACAATAGAGTTTGATATTACAATAAAGTTTGAAAAGGAAAGAATTTGAAAAAGAAAGAGTTTGATTTTACTATAGGGTTTGATGAAGAAAGAGTTTGATTTTACAAAAGAGGTTGATCTTACTATAGAGTTTTATATTACTATAGAGTTTGATCTTACTAAAGAGTTTGATCATATTATAGAGTTTGATATTACTATAAAGTTTGATAAGGAAAGAGTTTAACTTTGCTATAGAGTTTGATTTTACTAAAGAGTATCTTATATATATATATATATATATATATATATATATATATATATATATATATATATATATATATATATATATATATATATATATATATATTCTTTCAATCTGTACAAATTCTTGAAAACAAAACAAAATTTAATATTTTATTTTCCAATAAATTTTCAAATATCCGAAAAACCTAAAAATAAAAAAATGGAATTTTTCAATTTTATTAAACACGAAATTCTTTTGTCAAAAATATTGTAAAAATATTCTGAAAATTTCGGGAATTTTCATTCATTTTCTTCGCTTTTGATTCTAAATAGAGTTGATGGAATGCTCTTCAAATTTCGAGAATATATATATATATATATATATATATATATATATATATATATATATATATATATATATATATATATATATATATATATATATATATATATATATATATATATATATATATATATATATATATATATATATATATATATATATATATATATATAGCGTTTACATTTAAATAATATTTTGGAACTAAAATATAATAATAAAAATGGTTTTAGAAACAAATTCAAAGAATAAAAAAAAATTTAATATTATAGAAAAATAATATCTTACATTTTAAAAAATTCATAAAATATATATATATCATAAAATATTTAATATTATTAAAAATATAATATATTATATTGTAAAACATTCCTAATATATATAATTTTTCTTTTCCTAAAAGAGATTTGCCATTTATTTTCGTTTTAAATGAAAATTTTTTAATTTTGTTTATTTTTTATGGGGTAAATTATACTCATTTAGGGTAATTTATGTATTAAACTTATGGTAAACCGTTTTGAGAAGTTATGAAAATAAAATTTCAAATTATTTTGCAGAAAGTTATAAAAAGTTTGATTACTTTTTTTTTTTTTTTTTTTTTTTTTTTTTTTTTTTTTTTTTTTTTTATGAAAGATTTGTTTGAAGTTACAATTATTAAAAAAATAAAAAGTTAAAATGGTTAATAACTGTTTTATTGTAATGATTTTTTATTTTATAATATAATATATATATATATATATATATATATATATATATATATATATATATATATATATATATATATATATATATATATATATATATATATATATATATATATATATATATATATATATATATAATTTGAAGTGGGATGATAATTTATATTTGGTTTTCAGATTGATCACGTTGGAAACCCTTCTTGGCAAGCTCAAATTAAAGGAAGAAAAACTTGGACTCTTGAACCTCCTCTTGAATGCCATTTCAAGTGCTTCAGTCTACAGGTCACTGTTAATCAAGGAGAAGATTAGTAAGATTATATATATATATATATATATATATATATATATATATATATATATATAATATATATATATATATATATATATATATATATATATATATATATATATATATATATATATATATATATATATATATATATATATATATATATATATATATATATATATATATATATATATATAACTCTATTGATAACATTATTCATATTGTTAATTTAACAATTTTCTTTTTTCAGTTGTACTTGACACGAATATTTGGTACCACAAAACATTCATATTATCAGGGGAAATCAGCATTACCATTGGTTCAGAATACGATTAATATATATATATATATATATATATATATATATATATATATATATATATATATATATATATATATATATATATATATATATATATATATATATATATATATATATATATATATATATATATATATATATTGGAAATAAAACTCTTTCAAAAAATGACGTTTATATTTCCTCTCTATGTCTATTAAGGTTTCCAATGTCATTTTAAATATATATATATATATATATATATATATATATATATATATATATATATATATATATATATATATATTATATATATATATATATATATATATATATATATATATGGGGTATATCTCACACATTTGGGGAAGTTCAACACGTACAGCTCTTTTCGAATAGATGGAGTCTTGAGCTTTTATTCTTATAAACTCTTTTGCTCTTACAAACTCCCTCCAATCTCTTTCTGCCCTTAGAATTGTTGCGTCTCTATCTGTCTCTTTACTATCTCTATTCCAACGGACACTGCTCTTCTGAACTCCCACGTGCCATTCCTCCTCCATATAGAAGGGCTCGTGCGACACGACTTTCTACACAATCTTATCCTTTCTCTGTCCAATTCTCCTGCCCCAGACTGAACCGCGATGCTCAGTCTTACAAATACTCTACTGATAACGTCTGGAATACACTCCCTTTATCTGTTTTCTCAACTTCCTCTGACTTGCACACTTAAACGCAGTGTATCAGGTCACTCGGCTATTAGCAACCAGATTTCCGGCTCTTTCCTCCAACTCTGGTGGGAATTGGTAGGCCTTTTCTTTTCCCCAAAATAGAAGATATAAAATATATATATATATATATATATATATATATATATATATATATATATAATATATATATATATATATATATATATATATATATATATATATATATATATATATATATATATATATATATATTACATTGAGCTGGAAATAAATAATGAAGTTTATATTCTTTTCTATATGTATTAAAGTTTCCAATGTCATTTTAACAACTAAGGAAAATTCTCAGATTTTATGTTTGTTTTCGTATTATTTTTATTCTTATTTTTTATTTTTTATTTTTTGTACATAACTTTTTCCACGTCTCAATTTAATGATTCTTTTGTTTTGCTTCTGACTTTGATATTATTAATCATGTTGGAATGACGTCATTGGTAACTTTATATGTTGAATATAAAAGTATTTTGCTTTTTAGATTCTTCTAATGAAACGTACTGTAACTGTTATATATATATATATATATATATATATATATATATATATATATATATATATATATATATATATATATATATATATATATATATATATATATATATATATATATATATATATATATATATATATATATATATATATATATATATATATATATATATATATATATATATATATATATATATATATATATATATATTATATATATATATATATATATATATATATATATATATATATATATATATATATATATATATATATATATATATATATATATATATATATATATATATATATATATATATATATATATATATATATATATATATATATATATATATCAATACACTATATCCCGTAAGATGCAGGGTGGCTTCGGCTGCAGAAACTTCATGTTCCTGCAACCGTACGTGGGACAAAAATACTGGTAAAAAAGGTTCCCAGCCTTTAGAACCATGCGAAGAATAATTCTCCAATTGTTCTGACTGCGACGAAATCCCAATCCTTAATAACCAGATGTTATATATATATATATATATATATATATATATATATATATATATATATATATATATATATATATATATATATATATATATATATATATATATATATATATATCACACCCTCTTTAATATGTCCATTTAAAATATTTTACTTGTTGAAAAATCTGGATTCAAAATTTTATTGCTATTTCTCTTTAGTCCGTTTGAAGTTAATTTTCTTTTATTATTTAATCTGAATTTAATTTCAAATTTTGATTTAATAAAAATTATAAAATATTTAAAAATTTTAGTTAGCGTCTGCTAAATAATATTTGGCGTTAATTCTTCTGGCCCAATTTCTTTCCTCTTCTAATAGTTCGTCGGAAATCTTACACCACTTGCAATCCCTTCTCTGGCTCTTCTCTTTTCTTCTTTCCCAGCTGTTTCCAATGCGTCTGATTCCGACAGCAGTCAGTCAATGTATATAAATATATATATATATTACTTTACTATATATATATATATATATATATATATATATATATATATATATATATATATATATATATATATATATATATATATATATATATATATATATATATATATATATATATATATATATATATATATATATATATATATATATATATATATATATATATATATATATATATATATATATATATATATATATATATATATATATATATATATATATATAATATATATATATATATATATATATATATATATATATATATATATATATATATATATATATATATATATATATATATATATATATATATATATATATATATATATATATATATATATATATATATATATATATATATATATATATATATATATATATATATATATATATATATATATATATATATATATATATTATATATAATAATATATATTATATTATAATTTTTTTATAATATTATTTATTATTTATTATATAATATTATATATATATATATATATATATATATATATATATATATATATATATATATATATATATATATATATATATATATATATATATATATATATATATATATATATATACTAAATTAAAAATTAGCTACATCTTTTAATATCATTAGAATAAAGTGAATTTTAAAGTAGTGAATAAGCACAAACCTGTAATAAGAAGTCATTATTCATGCAAAATATATACTTTTACTACTAACCTAACTTAATGTAGTCTAACTTACCTAACCTGACTTAGCCTAGCTTAACCTTCCTAACGTAACCTAATTTTCCTAACATAACCTAATCTTTCTAACCTAACCTAAAATAATCTAACCTAACCTAACCTTCCTAATCTAATAGAATCTTCACAACCTTCCTAAACAGTCCAAATCAAACTTTTATATATATATATATATATATATATATATATATATATATATATATATATATATATATATATATATATATATATATATATATATATATATATATATATATATATATATATATACTGATGATAGAGTTTGATTTTTCATTTTATTTTCGTATCATTCTCTTCTTTTATATATATATATATATATATATATATATATATATATATATATATATATATATATATATATATATATATATATATATATATATATATATATATATATATATATATATATATATATATATATATATATATATATATATATATATATATATATATATATATATATATATATATATATATATATATATATATATATATATATATATATATATATATATATATATATATATATATATATATATATATATATATATATATATATATATATATATATATATATATATATATATTATATATATATATATATATATATATATATATATATATAATATATATTCTGTATAAATTACAACTTTTGAAAAGTATTTTTTAGACGTACAGAATAAAAACAAAACATTTTTCTCTTCTTGAATACATTCCTGAATATATAAATAGAAAATCATAAAATATTCAGTGCTATTTTTGAATATATATATATTTATATATATTTTTTTTCCCCCTTTGAATGAAGTTTCAAGGGAAGTCAAGTTTCTCTAAATAAAATTGTCTTTAAATGTCAAACTTTGACTTTGATTTTGGGAAATTTTATGAAAACTTTCAATTTTCAAAAGAAAAAAAATATTGTTGCTTTTTTCTCTCTTTCTCTTGATTAATGTTTGAACTTTAGGCAAGATTTTGCTTTTGATAACGATGAAAATAATCTCTCTCTCTCCTTCTCCCATTACCTCTTTCAGTTTATCTGACTCACTCTCTCTCTCTCTCTCTCTCTCTCTCTCTCTCTCTCTCTCTCTCTCTCTCTCTCTCTCTCTCTCTCTCTATATATATATATATATATATATATATATATATATATATATATATATATATATATATATATATATATATATATATATATATATATATATATATATATATATATATATATTAGGGGATGGAGCGATACCAAAAATTTTACCGATACCGATACCGATACCGATACCTAAAAATTACCAGATACCGATACCGATATCGATACCGGTATCGGTATCGGAAAATATGCCGATACTACTACCGATACCGATACCGATACCGATACTTTACTTTATAAAATTTTGCCGATACCGATACGATACTGAAAAGGTCGATACCGATACCGATACCGATACCGGTATCGGAAAATATGCCGATACTTGCCGATACCGATACCGATACCGATACTTCACTCCATCCCTAATATATATATATATATATATATATATATATATATATATATATATATATATATATATATATATATATATATATATATATATATTATCCATCCCATTACCTCTCAGTTTATCTGACTCTCTCTCTCTCTCTCTCTCTCTCTCTCTCTCTCTCTCTCTCTCTCTCTCTCTCTCTCTCTTTATATATATATGTATATTATATATAATACGAAATACAGGTGGTTGAACTTTTCGTTAGTTGTAACGAAGTCTACAATTGAGGCAGTAGAGAGGCTGTAGAAATGAAGAGTCTATTGTAAAATATACGAGAAAGAAGAAATATTCACTCTGGCTTTTGACCTATAATAGCTAAAGAAGGTTTCTTCCTAAAGAGCGCCGTCTCGATTGTTAGAAGAATTAAATCACTTGTTCAGTCGATTTCCACTCTTATAAATAAAGGAAGATTAATCAAATAATTACTATTAATCAAGTAACTACGATTAATCAAAGTTTAATGTGCTTGTGTAATTTGTGTGAAAGAAATCTATATTCAAAAACATTTCT
>SEYY01004784.1:47500-52500 GCA_009176605.1 Armadillidium nasatum
TTTTAAAAGAAAAAAATTAGATTAAGATTATGACTTTAAATGTATAATGCATAATAAAATTTACAATTATTCAAAATTTGTTTCTTATTGGAAAATTATCATATGTATATGTTATTATGTATAATTTTAAAGAACTCAAAGGTCGAATTCGACTCCCCCAGAAGCCCATTTCAATTTTGAATCAATACATGTAAAATACACGATGTTTCGTGAATGTGAATTTGTAACTGGAAAAATAAATAAAGATTAGATATTAAAGATTATATTAATTATTAACCTCACTAATCTTGAAAAATTGAGTCTGGAATAATATATATATATATATATATATATATATATATATATATATATATATATATATATATATATATATATATATATATATATATATATATATATATATATATATATATATATATATGAGAGAAAAACGAGCATATTAATGTTCAAATGGATCAACAATAAAGCCTCTCATAACTTTTATGCTTGGATCTCTTTCCCTAAAATCCTTTTAACAAAATAAAGACATTAATATTCAAGTGTTTATTCTCACTATCAATCAATTATGTCAGGTTAATATTTTAAGGGATAAAGACGCTCATGTGATGATACATATTACTCTACTGGTTTATATACTCATATATATATATATATATATATATACTATATATATATATATATATATATATATATATATATATATATATATATATATATATATATATATATATATATATATATATATATATATATATATATATATATATATATATATATATATATATAATAGTATATATATATATATATATATATATATATATATATGTTCTTCACTATATCCCGATATCCCGGATGATGCAGGGTGGTGTCGTATGTAGAAATTATTCATAATCCTTCAACCGTGCTTGGAAAGGGAGAAAAAACGGTAATAAAGGGTTCCCAGCCTCTATAACCATGCGAAGAACTATTATTTTTCATTGTCCTGACTGCGTCGAAATAGTCACTATCCTTAATAGACCAAAAGTTAACTATATCCAAAATCATGTTTTCCTTTTAATATTTAATTTCCCTTTAACTGCCAAAAGTACCTTACGTTGTATCGAAAGTGTGTTGCCTCACCACATATTATAAAAATAAATAATTAAATAAATTTCTTTAAATTTACCTTCAATAAATACTGAAATATTATATTGAAAAATCAATTTTTTCCTTTTATTAACTTTGTTCAATGCCATTCTTCAAGCATTATTCTTTAAACAAAATATGTAATCTTATGAAGATGATCTCGAAGCTTTAGATCCATTACCCTCCCTTTATTTCTCCTCTCTCACTTATCTTCTTCCTATCTGATTCCAAGCACACCCATTCTCAACGACAGTCAGATCACACACACACACATTATATATATATATATATATATATATATATATATATATATATATATATATATATATATATATATATATATATATATATATATATATATATATGTATATATATATATATATATATATATATATATATATACCCATTCATTTTAAAAAATTTAAAAACAATTTTTTTTTTTTATTTTTTTTATTAATTATTATTATTATTATTATTATTATTATATATATATATATATATATATATATATATATATATATATATATATATATATATATATATATATATATATATATATATATATATATATATATATATATATATATATATATATATCAAGCAAAACAATTGTAAAATAAACAAATACAATCTCCCTACACGATTACCAAAGAGAACTGTTTGCTTTGTGGACATAACTGTGGCTTTGTTTACTTATGTTGTAAAGAAACGGGATTGATGGATATTATAGTAGCATGTGGGGGTAACAATATTATATGTAGCATGCATACTGAGATTGAAAAGCAGGAGAAATTATGCCTACCTAATGTTCAAAAAATTTAATTTTTTTTTCATTTTATGGCTAATAATCAGATTAACCTTTAAAATTTTGTCGGATTAAGTGCATATTATGCCCAAGAAGGAACATTTTGCTAGAAAACATTGAAGAATCTTTGTACAATGAAAACTTATTTATATAATAATAATAATAATAATGATAATAATAATAATAATAATAATGATAATAATAATAATAATAATAATAATAATAATAATAATAATAATAATAATAATAATAATAATAATAATAATAATAATAATAATAATATAATAATAATAATAATAATAATAATAATAATAATAATAATAATAATAATAATAATAATAATAATAATAATAATAAGTATAACAATCATAATAAATATAAAAATGCTTTAAAACTGTGAAGAACAAAAATTGGAATATGTATACTTTTTTTAAAAATTTATTTCAAAATGTTTCTTGCACTATAAACGAAGGTATATATATGTACGGTCGGTGCATTTGATTTGCAACCATATCGTACTAATAGAAACGCTCGAGTGGCAAGTGTGCACACATAATTCTCTTGTCCGTTATATTAAAGGATGAGTTTGCAAAATTTTGCAACCACACAGTGTTTATTTTGGAATAACTAATCAAAATTGTATGAAGTATTTTTTTTACATTAACGCTTCATTGGAGTATTATAATAAAATGAAATTTATTAAATATTTAATAATATTAAAAAAAAATTAAGAAATAAAAAAGTAATAAGTAACAGTTGCACACTATCTAGTTGTATATAGTGGTGGTTGCACAAATCTGCAATATAATATATATATATATATATATATATATATATATATATATATATATATATATATATATATATATATATATATATATATATATATATATATATATATATATATATATCTTCGTAACTCTCTCTTACTCCGAAGTATTTTATTTGTTAATAAATATTCTCTTTACGGAGGAGTATAATGAATACTTAAAATAGGCAATTATTAATAATATCTGAGGCGATGCTATTAAAGCTCATATTGGAAAGATTCGTAATAGCCTCTTTTGATAACGGTGTTTCTACGCTAGTTGGGGCTTTAGGTTCTTTTAAAGAAAGTTTATTTATGTTAGAAGTCTTTTTATTGCCGTTTAGGTCTGCGTAAGATCCTTTAATATTTGTTTTAGGATTCACATATCGCTTAAATTTTTATTAAATATAGGTTACGAGTATATATTCTATTAGAGTGTTGTACTAAGTATTATACATTTTCTCTGTACACATACATACCCACACCCACACAGCAACTGTCTATGGAGGTGCTTATCAAAAATAGCGACATCATCCGATATTATATAAAACTTTTGTGAAATGTGTGGCAATAAACAAGTGTAAAATAAGCATTGAAAAATGACTTAAAATAGTTATGTCTTCTAATAATTTGCTATTTATAACAGATAAAATATTATTACTGCCTTACCAGACCTATACATAACCAGATCTTAGCTAACCTATTCATTCTTGACCAAGTTTAACCTAAAATAACCTATCCTAACCTAACCTAACCAAATTAACCTAACCTAACTTTGCAAATATTAATTTATATAAATAAAATTTATATTTTCGTAATCAGCTTTTAAAATTACCATATATGTACTCAATTCAGTTAAGAAAATACAAACAATCATATATATTATATATATATATATATATATATATATATATATATATATATATATATATATATATATATATATATATATATATATATATATATATATATATATATATATATATATATTTAAAAGCTTCCTGCAGAATCTGTTTCTATAAATGCTGAAGAGCTTTTTCTATAAATGCAGAAGAGCTTGAATGGTTTGTTAATTGGGCATCTTGAAGAGCACTTGCATTGAAGCAACATTTCTTCACTTCCAAAATTTCCAAAACAAGAAAAGATTCACTAACAAGATTCGATGCGTTTTTTTTTTTAATTATATATATATATATATATATATATATATATATATATATATATATATATATATATATATATATATATATATATATATATATATATATATATATATATATATATAATATATATATATATATATATATATATATATATATATATATATATATATATATATATATATATATATATATATATATATATATATATATATGTATATATATATATATTTGAATCGTAAATTTTAAACCACTTTTAATAAAATAATAAAAGCTAAAACACTAAAATACGAATAACAGACGAAGTAAAAAAAGACATAACAAAAGTAGAAGGTTAAAACAACTGTCACGTTGCGGGAGACTGACACGCTTCCCTCTTCAGACAACACTGAGTTAAAGGAAAAGAAGAAAGTCATTAAGAAAGCATCTTGACTTGGGATGTTTTCTTAATGACTCTTTTTCTTTTCCTTTAACTCAGTGTTGTCTTGTTATGTCTTTTTTACTTCGTCTGTTATCCATATTTTAGTGTTTTACCTTTTATTATTTTATTAAAAGTGGTTTAAAATTTACGATTAACATAACCCGGAATACGAGAAAGTTAGCGTTCCTAAAAGTGTTCCTTGTTACTATATATATATATATATATATATATATATATATATATATATATATATATATATATATATATATATATATATATATATATATATATATATATATATATATATATATATATATATATAATATAATTAATATATATTTTTTTTTTTTTTTTTTTTTTTTTTTTTTTTTTTTTTTTTTTTTTTTTTTTTTTTTTTTTTTTTTTTTTTTTTTTTTTTTTTTTTTTTTTTTATATTATTTATTTATTTATTTACTTATTTATTTATTTTCCAGGAACAAATTTAGTTATTTTTTGAAAATCCATTATTTGTATAAATAAAATAAAAGGAAGGAAATAATATATATATATATATATATATATATATATATATATATATATATATATATATATATATATATATATATATATATATATATATATATATATATATATATATATATATATATATATATATATATATATATATATATATCCAAATTG
>SEYY01004784.1:70000-75000 GCA_009176605.1 Armadillidium nasatum
ATATATATATATATATATATATATATATATATATATATATATATATATATATATATATATATATATATATATATATATATATATATATATATATATATATATATATATATATATATATTTAAAAAATCTACAGGAAAATTAAAACAAATTTTCCAAACAGAGCGAGACTTTCGTAGGAACAACCGTCCTTCCTCTTTCAGGCTCAAGTTTAATACTAAAAAATTAAAAAGGTGGATATACAAATAATTCTAAAAGTTAGTTGGTTAATTAAATGAAGTTGTTAAGATTTTTAACAAAGACTGAAAATTTTGAAAAATTTTTAACGATATTATTAGTAAAATCATCAAGTAAAAAATTATTATCACCATGAATATTAAAATTGTTTACATTTTTAATAAAAAAAGGATTCAACAAATTTTCTTTTATTAACATTGTCCTCGTTCACCATCAATTTCATATCATCCATTCCAATTCTATGATTCTTCAAAACTCGATGTTTATGCAAGGCAGAGTTCTCATCTCCAATACGAAGTGCATAATTGTGTTGGTATTTTCTTCTTTTGAAATCCGACGTTTCTCCAATGTAAACACTCTCACAATCCCTACAAGGGATACGATAAACACCTGAGTTCTTATCATCTATTGGTTTAAATAATTTTTGTTTATGAAAGAATTTCTTTATATTGGTTGGGACACTTGAAAAATTAAAAATTCCTCTGGTATAAACTTCTTTAAATTCTCAGTATCGATAGGAACACTTAAAATAAATTTATTTTTAATGTCAAATTTTTTAGGACGACTAAAAACTACATCATCTCTAATATTATCACCAATTATATTTTCATTTCTTTCTATATTTGTAACATCCGGGACATTAAGAACAGCAACATTCCCATCAAAGGTAGAGGCCAACTCACGTCTTTGTACATCTAATTCCCGTAGTTTTCTTTTGGTGGACAATAATGCCTTGTTTATAAATGGAGATGGATATCCTAAATCTTTAAAAACTGTTTTAATGTGAGTAATCTCTTCATTTATAAATACAGGAATGCATAGTCTATGTACTCTCAAAAAGAAACCCTTTGTTATACCCAACTTTCCATGTTTTTCATGGCATGAAAAACAATGTACATAACTGTCAATATGTGTGTTCTTCCTGTAAACCTTTAAAAACAAAGTTTTCAGAACCATTATCAATGGAAACTTTCTAAGTCAACAAGACATCCAAGAATGTTGGATGAAAATATATATATATATATATATATATATATATTATATATATATATATATATATATATATATATATATATATATATATATATATATATATATAATATATATAATATATATAAATATAAAAAAAACAATTAAAGAATACTAATGCCTGGCTTAGGTGGAGATTGTTTCTGAGTTTCGATATTTTTTATATCGATATTTTTTTATATCGATATTTTATTTTAATCGATATTTTCCTGCCTATAACTTTTTTTTATAACTCAGTTTCGTTTCATAGTCGTGCCAACGTTCTTGTGTAGGTTAGGCCTCTTTTACGGCAACTTCGGTAGTTCAGGTTATGATAAGTCGAATTAGGTTCTGCTAGAAAAGTACGTAATAATAATTGTGTGTAGGTCTAGTAATAGTACCTCTGGCAACTCTCTTGTTTACGATAGGCTTCTCCGATATTTTCGATTTTCGATATTTTTTAATTAACAATCGAAACTCAGAAACAATCTCCACCTTTACCCTAATGCCTCGTATACTGAATTTATATAAAGAGATTTTTAAAACCACTAAAACAGATAAATAAAAGCAGGAGTTGACGTTTCGCTCCCTATCACAAGGAGACCCTTATCAAAACTAAATAAAAAGAAAGAGGAAGGTCGGGAAGAAAGTGGATGACAATCAGAAAAAAACAAAAAATAGTTCGAGAGGCGTGCGCACAAATCATGGAAAATGCGCAGCGAGAGAATTTTTAACAAATACTATTGTAAATCGGTCCAGCGAAAGAAAGCCTTCTGATGTATTGAAATTTGTGGTGGTAATTATAAAGTATGATTCTAGGAGTTGGTAAAGAGTCTTATTTTTGAATGAAAAAATCATACTGGAACCATTCCAATCTATGTTGTGTTGAGAGTCTCTGATGTGTTTAAATATTGAATTGATGTAATTACCTCTATTAATATCATTCTTATGTTGAGTGAGCCTAATACAATGAAAAACGAAAAATGAAAAGAAATGAATGAAAATTTGACTCTAATATTCTAAGATTACAAAATTTATTGAGAAGAATATAGGAAAAAAGGTTTTATTTTTAATTATCCAAAATTTATGAATAAAAATACAGAAAATTCTGAAAATCTGAGCAGCAATTAGCGAGTAAATGTTAACGGAGATATTTTTTCACTAAAAAACTAAAACTAAAAATAATAATAATAATAATGATAATAATAATAATAATAATAATAATAATAATAATAATAATAATAATAATAATAATAATAATAATAATAATAATAATAATAATAATAATAATAATAATAATAATAATAATAAGTACATCATCCACACATTTAATCTAAAGAAAATGCCTGAGAGCAATATTGAAAAATTTTTATACTAAAACAGTGTAATGTTATATTTTTAAAATTTTATTAAATAATTTTATACGAACACTTTTCAGTTTTCCTTTTCAAGAAATTTGAACTTTTATATAATTTTATTTTTATTTTTTTTTTAATTTTTATTTTATGGATACGTTATACTTTTTATTCCTCATGTACAGACGCATCCTTATATATATATATATATATATATATATATATATATATATATATATATATATATATATATATATATATATATATATATATATATATATATATATATATATATATATATATATATATATATATATATATATATATATATATATATATATATATATATATATATATATATATATATATATATATATATATATATATATATATATATATATATATATATAACTATAATATTTAAAGTCTGCAATAACTCTCACAGACTATATGAAAATAGTCTGTGAGAGTTATAGCAGACTTTAAAATCTTTTATACAACTGTCTGCGAGAGATGGATTCAACCTTTGACCTCGTTGCCCTTTGCTTGAGTTGTTGTCAGGGGAGTCCTTTGGGATTGACGTCATGATTGTAGATCATGAGCAGTTTCAATGCGATTTCCTTTTACCGCCATAGCCTAGTGGTAAGCGGGCAAAACACCATCTTAAAGGTTGCTGGTTCGCGTTCAATAGCAGACATTAATTTATATATATATATATATATATATATATATATATATATATATATATATATATATATATATATATATATATATATATATATATATATATATATATATATATATATATATATATATATGGACCTATTTATTTGAGTGGAAATCATAAAAGTTGTTCCTTTATTATGAAACTAAACGGTCTTGTTTCGACTCATGACTTCCAAGTTTCTCAAAGTCATTTACTTAAAAGGTTTTGGAGACGTCAGGCAAATGATGATTAAGGGGAGCGGGGGTGAAGCGTTTGTGGGGTGGGGAGTTGGAAGACTTGCGCTTTATTATGCTTAATATTTTCTAAGGCAAGGAAAATAATATTTTCTCCAGTATTCTGAGACATTTTTTGAATATATATATATATATATATATATATATATATATATATATATATATATATATATATATATATATATATATATATATATATATATATATATATATATATATTACCACCACTCATGGGTAGAGCTCTATTCAAACAGGGGGCATAATTATAGGATGAAAGGAAACCTACCCAATCCCGAGCCTAAATGCAGAAGAAAAAGAGAAGAAGGTAGGGAGTTTCACAGAACAGAGGTGGCTGGAAAGAAGGAGGTACCACAATGTGCAGTTTGCAATACACCCACAAAGCTCATGTGCAAGCAAGGTACCCCTTCTGCTGTGAGAGCGATGCAATGGTAATGAAATGCAAGAGGTCAATTCCCAAGAGCACCTGCCCCGTTGTAGTACTTACAAAAAAAGAGAGAGTTCGCCAGCATCATATCTCAGAGCAAGAGGGTCAAGGGAGTTTGAAAGTAAGTGACAGTTCATTAATCTTTAAGCCTTAGATTCAACATTATCCAAAAGAAGGGTGGAACCGGAACCACCCTAAATGTGAGAACAGTACTCCATGCAAGGACGGATAAGACCCTTATATAATTAGAGTAACTGTTCAGAAGGGAAAAATTGCCGCATTCTGAACAGAACTCCCAGCTTTTTAGAGGACAACTTAGCAACCGTTGTGACACGAGGTTTCCAAGATAATTTATTCTTTTGTTCAGACCACAAATATTTATATTGTTTACAAATGAGTTGAGATAGGCGTAGAAGGAGATAAGAAAGTTGGGAGGTGTTTATGAGAGAGAGAAAGAAGTTGAGTTTTTAAAGAGTTGAATTTCACAAGGTTGCGGTAACCTCATCGGGAAATCCAACCCAGATCGACAAAAATGTTACCGAAAAATTGAAGATAAAAAGTAACTCTAGAAGTTGAGTCGTCGATATAAGAATGAACAGAATTAGAAGTTCAGCCGAGGAAGTCGTTTATGAAAAGAAAGAATAAAGTAGGGATAGAACAGAACCCCGAGGAACACCGCAATTAATAAGAAAAAATGTAGAAGTAAGCAAAGAGAAGGAGAAAACTTAAAGGAATGGATCTTAAAGAACAGTGACGCATGCCACACCAGGTCGAAAGCCTTGGATATGTCAAACGCCACCACACAAGATTCCCAGTAGCCCTTTCATGGTTCAGAAAGATAAGAAAGTATGTCACCAGTATACCTCGAACGCTGAAAGTCATACTGGTGATCTGAAAGAGGGGAGTGAGATTCCAAATGAACAAGGAAGTGAGAGTTGAGGAGAGTTTCAAAGACTTTATATAGAATACAAAAGAGAGCTATATGGAGATAGTTAGAA
>SEYY01004784.1:85000-87500 GCA_009176605.1 Armadillidium nasatum
ATATATATATATATATATATATATATATATATATATATATATATATATATATATATAATATATAGCTTGTCATTAATTAAACTAAATACTAAGGAAAATACAACTCTGGCAAGAATCGTTGATTGTAATATAAAATATAAATTTCGTTTTTTTGACATACTATTATTATAGAAAGTTTTTCTGGAAGTAAAATAAAGTAGGTAGAACTCAAGTTCGTATAAGTCTGATCAGTCTATAAGGTGTAATCAGACTTGGATAGAAGTTTGCTAAGGTAAAATATTATTTTTATTATTATTATTATTATTATTATATTATTATTATTATTATTATTATTATTATTATTATTATTATTATTATTATTATTATTATATTATTATTATATTATTATTATTATTATTATTATTATTATTATTATTATTATTATTATTATTATTATTATTATTATTATTATTATTATTATTATTATTATTATTATTATTATTATTATTATTATTATTATTATTATTCAGAGAGATTATTCATCAACAGAAAGGTTTATACCTCTAAAGTCTGGGAGGTTCGTCTTTCCAATATATCCCCCCCACCCTTCTTTTCTTGTGGGGTGTAATGAGGGCACTTTGACTTTTCTCGGAAAATGTTAGAAGATATATATCATTCTGTGGTTACCATGGCATATCGGTAGAGTGATTGATATATGTTGTTGCAGGCGTTGGTTCGATCCTTCATGCAGATTCTAAGAAGAAATTACCTAGAAAGTTCCCTCCCACGAATAGAGCAATACCCGTTAGTGCAAATTTAAACACCTAATTTGGCAAATTGGTTTAATTATCAATGTGATTTTGTCTTCATCATTCCATCCAATAAAAAATAAATAAATAAAAAAAAAAAAAAAAATCCTAATCAGGAAAAAAATTTTCGTTATCGCTTTTGAGTTTTTTTAAAAACATTTCTTTAACAATTTCTTTCCTTTCATTAAATGGATTTTCTTTCACAATTTAAGTTAAAAGGTTTTTTTCTTTTCAGTTCTTTCGTTCATTGCTTGTCCTTCTTGTTCGTGTTCTTATTTTTCTTGTTCTCTTCTCCTTGTTGTTCTCTTCTTCTTGTTCTTTCTTTATTTATTTCTATTCCAAGTTCTTGAAAAATTAGAAGTTTTCTTTTCCTTCTCTCAAATTGCATTACGTTTAATGGATAATGTTCAACTTAATTATAGTTAAAAAATTTCCCAATACTTCCCCTTTAACACACCGTAAAAGGAATGAAATAATATATATAAAGAAGTATTGAAGGTGGAAAAAGAAACTGACCTAATATATATATATATATATATATATATATATATATATATATATATATATATATATATATATATATATATATATATATATATATATATATATATATATATATATATATATATATATATATATATAGGGAAAGACAATTCGCTGTCTTTCTATGATGATAGTCGAACATAAAGGTATTTATTTCCTTTAGAACATTGGATTAATTACATAATCCCTTCTATTAAGCTTTAAATTCTCATTCTTTTCACAGCAATCATTGTATACAGGATAATAATTTTAGGATTTTGGATAATGCAGAGGAATTCGATCTCCAAATATTGGAATTATATGGCTGTGCAGACCGAACTTAAATGAAATTTCTAATTCAGAAAACATTAATTTTGAATTGAAAATTTTAATATATATATATATATATATATATATATATATATATATATATATATATATATATATATATATATATATATATATATATATATATATATATATATATATATATATATATATATTATATATATATATATATATATATATATATATATTATATATATATATATATATATATATATATATATATATATATATATATATATATATATATATATATTATATATTTATTATAATATACTCGTTATTACCAATTTGAATGATCCAATTAGAAATCTTTTTTTTCCATAATATCAATTGAGTTATTTTTATTTTAGTTGTTTCTTTTAATTAACGTTCATTAGTGTTCAAACGTGAACATCGAAGCAGAAATTTGATGTTATTATTATTATTATTATTATTATTATTATTATATTATTATTATTTATTATTATATTATATTATTATTAATTATTATTATTATCATTATTATTATTATATTATTATTAATTACCGACGGAACAAAAAACTGAAATATCATTAAAAACTTTCGCACTCAAAATCAAAAAGCATTATATAAATCAGAAGTTATCTAATCATCACTAATTCTCGACCAAGGTTATCATAAACCTAATATTGTTATTATTATTTTTATATTATATTATTATATTATTATTATTCATTATATTATATATATTTTATTATTATATTATCATATTATATATTTATTATTATTATTATTATTTTATTATCACTCGTATATTATTATTATTAAAAAAAAAAAAAAAAAAAAAAAAAAAAAAAAAAAAATTATTTATTTGTTTATTTTT
>SEYY01004784.1:97500-105000 GCA_009176605.1 Armadillidium nasatum
GCAGGGCAACAATATTTATTTAGTGCATATTTAAATGCTCTTTGTTTGAAGCGAGATATAGCCTCTCAAACTTTGGGAAATTTTTGAAATTTGGCCAAAAATGGACCTTTTTGAAGGCTATATCTCAAAACCAACGAATCTCATCGAATAAAGTACATAGAGGAATTTGTAGCCCCACCCCTCCTCTATGCACACCAAAAATAGGAAATGTCATAGTTGTATTTTTAATTTTTTTTTAAATTTTGTCTGAAAAGGTGGATTTTTTTAGTTCAAAAAAATTTTTTTTTCTATAGTTGGTCAGTTTTTGGCTTATAACATTTTTCCTATAACTCTGGGAACAAAAGTCTATTAAAGACTTTTGTATCCCATTTAATTTTGAATAAATAGTCCAATTTTCAGCTCATTCTAAAAAGTGGTTTGGCACCGCCATTCAATTAAAAAAGGGTAAAATTTCAAAAAAAAAAAAAAAAAAAAAAAACTTTTAACAGTAATAGACTCGGAAAAACGCTAGAAATGGACTTTTCTTACCGGTAAAAAATCTATATAACTGAAAGTTTCAGCAGAATCGACTGAAAATTAAAAAAAAAAAAAAATTTAGGTATAATTTTGCCATTTTAACCCCGGCCGGCAACCCCGGTTTTCCCTGATTTTTGGCCGGGGCCGGTTCATATATATATATATATATATATATATATATATATATATATATATATATATATATATATATATATATATATATATATATATATATATATATATACCTGCAATGAGTGCAAAGTAATAGTTGTTGAATCTTGCTGCCGAAAACATAAAAATAAAGAATCCAGTCATTAATGAATCAATTATAAACTTCATCTGTACCGTGGGAGCAGAACCACTGTTTTTCTCCCAAATTGGTTTAACCTAAAATTAAATTAGGAATCAAACTTTTACTGTTTTATTAGTAACAGAAAGAAAAAAAATTAAATAAATGAAAACTTTTAACCTCTAAAATTTTCAGAAAAATCAGTATGTTAGTATATATGTATATATATATATATAATATATATATATATATATATATATATATATATATATATATATATATATATATATATATATATATATATATATATATATATATATATATATATATATATATATATATATATATATATATATATATATATATATATATATATATATATATATATATATATATATATATATATATATATATATTATTATATATATATAATATATATATATATATATATATATATATATATATATAATATATATATATATATATATATATATATATATATATATATATATATATATATATATATATATATATATATATATATATATATATATATATATATATATATATATTATATATATATATATATATATATATATATATATATATATATATATCTATTTAATTTACTTTTCTTTTTAATGTTCTGAAAAATCCATCGTCTTTAAAAGTAAAGGCAGTTGTCCTTGGAGTTGTGATATCTTTGACATAAAATTTCTTTAGTAAATTTTCAGGCAATTGAGTAAAATGAGAACATTCAAAAGATTCTGTGATGTCCATTCCTTGCGTTTCTTTCAACCAAAATGTTCCTAAGTAAATAAAAGTGTGAAGCTACTAATTGTTCGAATAAATCTTTTAATTTTTATGTTCTTTTCAATACATGTTTATTTATTTAAACGATGATAATTTATTAATCTAGGATGAAAATGATGAGAATTTTGCATTTTTATTAATAACATGGGACCAAATAATTTTGAAGAAATATCAAACCAAAAGAGTAATAAGAAATAGTAAGTGAAGGCTAATGGATTACTACTTTACTATATTTACAGCTTGATTGTTAAAATATGTTTTACTATCGACAAGAGATCAAGAGGAAAGATCTAAATTCCTATTATTTGCGTGAAATATTTTAAATTGAATTGGAAAAATAAGAAAACCCGTAGACATTTTGATTAATTAAGAATAAATATATAAATTTACTAGTGTATTTTTTTAATAAATATTTTAAATCGGATTAGCGATATAAGAAAAATTGTCTATAGATAAAAAAAAAAAAAAATTTATTTTCTATTACTTGTGCTGAAAATTTTAATCGGGTTGTCAAATTTAGGCAAACCATCAGCATTAAAAAAATGAATTGAAAATTATTGATACTTTCATGCTCGAAATATTTTAAATTTAGGTTGTATGGTAAGAAAAAGATTACTATATATAAAAAAAATTGAAAGCTACTATTATTTCAATTAAAAAATTTTTCATTTAATAAATTATATATATTATATATTTATATATATATATATATATATATATATATATATATATATATATATATATATATATATATATATATATATATATATATATATATATATATATATATATATATATATATATATATATATATATATATATATCACACGGCTCACGGGCAGAGCTCTACTTTAGGAAGATGTGTTAATGTAATATGTAATACCTTAAATTCGGGTCGCGTTATTAGTAAAAATAACAACTCATCAGAAGAAATACTATTATTTCCTATTATTTATGTGAAATACTTTGAGATGGTATAATAAGATAAACTGCCAATCTATTGATCTATCAAGAAAAAAAAAGCAAAAAAAAAAAAAAAACAAAAAAAAAAAAAAAAGATTTTTCCTATTATTTGTCAAAGATATTTTACATACAATTTAATAGTTTACCTCCAGGATGGGAGTCAACAAATCCAGACAAGTCATAAAGTTTATCATGAATTCTCCAATAAGGATAAACACCGTCGTCTTCTCTCTTCCCTTCTAACCAATTCCAAGCAGATTTAAATTCAATGTCTCTTTTCGATGGATACTTTGTTATTGGTGAAGTTATTGCAACCCCTCAAATCAAATTTAAAATGATAATAATGACTAAAATAATTATTGTCATTATTAATATCATTATTATTATTATTATTATTATTATTATTATTATTATTATTATTATTATTATTATTATTATTATTATTATTATTATTATTGTCAATATTATTATTATTATTATTATTATTATTATTATTATTATTGTTATTATTATTATTATTATTATTATTATTATTATTATTATTATTATTATTATTATTATTATTATTATTATTTCAATATTATTATTATGATTATTATTATTATTATTATTATTATTATTATTATTACTATTATTATTATTATTATTATTATTAATATTATTATTATAATTAATATTAATATAATTATTATTATTATTATCAATATTACTTAAAATATTTTAATGTCATCACTAGCTGTAATATTTAATTAATACTCATATTATATTTAAGATTCCGAGTAATTAAGATAGTATTATAAGTTTTAGTCCCAATTATTTATTTATGAACGCATATAAATATATATATATATATATATATATATATATATATATATATATATATATATATATATATATATATATATATATATATATATATATATATATATATATATATATAATACATATATATATATATATATATATATATATATATATATATATATATATATATATATATATATATATATATATATATATATATATATATATATATATATTATATATATATATATATATATTATATATATATATATATATATATATATATATATATATATATATATATATATATATATATATATATATATATATATATATATATATATATATATATATATATATATATATATATATATATATATATATATATATATATATATATATATATATATATATATATATATATATATATATATATATATATATATATATATATATATATATATATATATATATATATATATATATATATATATATATATATATATATATATATATATATATATATATATATATATATATATATATATATATATATATATATATATATATATATATATATATATATATATATATATATATATATATATATATATATATATATATATATATATATATATATATATATATATATATATATATATATATATATATATATATATATATATATATATATATAATCATTATAACTTCACCTGCCGGAGTATAATTATCCGGTGGAGAATTTTCATGTGTTTGGGGAGGCATTGCTAATTAGTCCAAATCACCTACGAGTATTTCTCTGCTTCTTCAGAAAAAGTATTCTAAAAAGGAAGATTTATTTATGATTGTAAACTAATATTTTAAGTGATATATATATATATATATATATATATATATATATATATATATATATATATATATATATATATATATATATATATATATATATATATATATATATATATATATATATATATATATATATATATATATATATGAATAAATAAATAGGACATCTTTTTCCTTCATCATATCATAATTCGTTAAAAAAAATTTAAAAAAATGGTTTAATTAAATTTTCATTTACTTGCAAGATTTTTATTTAAAATATTTCATAAAAAAAAAATTGCTCCTTTTTAATAATTCTTTCCTGCTAAAAAAAAAAGAATTTAAATTATTTCGCTATATTTATACTTGAATTTAATCATTTAATTTATTTAAAATATAATTTGAATTTGGAATGTTTTTAAAAGACAAAATATTTGCAAAATTTTTAATTTTTTTTAATTTTATGTAAAATTAGAATTTTATAATAATTATTATTATTATGATTATTATTATTATTAGTTATTACTATTATTATTTTATTATTATTATTATTATTATTATTATTATATTATTATTATATTATTATTATTATTATTATTATTATTATTATTATTATTATTATTATTATTATTATTATTATTATTATTATTATTATTATTATTATTATTATTATTATTATTATTATTATTATTATTATTATTATTATTATTATTATTATTATTATTATTATTATTATTATTATTATTATTATTATTATTTTGTTGTTGTTGTTGTTGTTGTTATTATTATTATTATTATTATTATTATTATTATTATTATTATTATTATTATTATTATTATTATTATTATTATTATTATTATTATTATTATCATAATTATTTACTTATAAAGTACTTTTCCTTTTAATCTAGATTAAAGATTTAGGTGTTTCAAGATGCATAATGCATTGAAAGAAATATATTTTAAATATATTTTTTTTAAGTATATAAATTAATGGAAAATAAGGTACCAAATATATAAGAAAAATACTTTACGTTAAGGCAAATATGTAAAAAATACATTTTGAAATTTTGATCAATTCTTAGGCACACCAGCATCAAGCATTATGAATGATATCATAAGACTATTTACTATTAAACTATCAAGTGATAAATTCCAAAATGTCCCTTTTTTATTCCATTTCATTACGTATGTATTTTATATATATATATATATATATATATATATATATATATATATATATATATATATATATATATATATATATATATATATATATATATATATATATATATATATATCCGTACCTTCTTAATTTTAAAAGTAACACAGTTTGTCAACATTGGAAAACTTTAAAACTGATTCTTATTTCACATAAATTAAATAAATTAAAAACTGATAAGAACATTTGAGATTAATTTAATTACATAATCTTGCAATTGGCAACAACGATTTATTTATATATATATATATATATATATATATATATATATATATATATATATATATATATATATATATATATATATATATATATATATATATATATATATATATATATATATATATATATATATATATATATATATATATATATATATATATATATATATATATATATATATATATATATATATATATATATATATATATATATATATATATATATATATATATATATATATATATATATTATATATATATATATATATATATATATATATATATATATATATATATATATATATATATATATATATATATATATATATATATATATATATATATATATATATTATATATATATATATATATATATATATATATATATAATATAATATATATATATATATATATATTCTTCAATTTTTCATTTTCTTTTCATATAGAAAATCATTTTTAAAGGTAAACAATAAAATATTTTTGAGTTCTGAAAAAATGGATAAAAAGATCTGAAGAGTCAATGAGAAGAAATAGCTGAGGAAAGACTTAAAAAGGCCTTTTTATAAGTTAAAAAAAGTTTGACAGTTTCCTTTGACAAAGTTTTTGAGCCTCAAAATCTTTTTTATGATAAAGTAAATGGATTGGAAGTATGATTTTAGTTCACTTACATTTGCATTCCGATTTTTAGCTGAAAATCAAGAATTTAAATGGAAGATTAATATATATATATATATATATATATATATATATATATATATATATATATATATATATATATATATATATATATATATATATATATATATATATATATATATATATATATATATATATATATATATATATATATATCTGTATATACTCAGGTGTTTGAGTGCTCTGACACCAAACTTTACTCTGTTTCCTCCTACTGTCTCTATTCTTAATTTTCAGCCAAAGGAAGATGTTTTTTTTTGTTTTTTTTTTTTATGTCTCCTCTTTTGGGCAAAGGTCGGAAGCCTACCATTATCCACCAGAGTTGTGAAATAGAAGGAAATTTGGTCGCTAATGCCGGACGTGACCCAATACACGTCGTTTAAAAGTGTTCAAGTTACAGGAAGTTGTAAAAGACAGATTGTGTGTTTCAAATTTTATCAGTAGAGTACCTGTGTCCTGTAACATTGAGCATAGCGGTCTGTCTGGGGTCTGAGAGATGGACAGAGAAAGGATGAGTCTGTGTAGAAAATCTTGTCACACGAGCCCTTCTCAATGGAGGAGGTATACGATGTGAGAGCTCTTCTCGAAAAGATGGAGTCTACGGCTTTTCCTCTTATAAACTCTTTTGCTCTTACTAACTCTCCAATCTCTTCCCGTAGAACTATTGCGTCACACTATCTATACCATCGCTGTTACAACGGACACTACTCTTCTGAACTCTCTCGTCCCATACCTTCTCCATTAAGAGTGGTTAGTGCGACACGTCTTTCAACACAGTCTCATCCTTTTTCTGTCCAACTCTGACTCCAGATTTAACCGCTATGCTCAGTCTTACATGCATTCTATTTGTAAAGTCTTGAACACATTTCCTTCATCTATTTTCCCAACTTCCTATGACTTACACACCTTCAGAGGACGTGTATATCGGTCTTTAATTTGACCAGGTTTCCAACTTTCTCCCTAAGTCTGGTGGAAATATTAGTAGGCATCTTGTCTTTTCCCACAAGAGGAGAAATAAAAAGGAAATATATTTTTACAGTATATATATATATATATATATATATATATATATATATATATATATATATATATATATATATATATATATATATATATATATATATATATATATATATATATATATATAT
>SEYY01004784.1:112500-114392 GCA_009176605.1 Armadillidium nasatum
TTTTTTATCTATAGACAATTTTCCTTATATCGCTAATCCGATTTACAATATTTCATTTAAAAAAATAACCTAGTAAATTTAAATATTTATCCTTAAACAAAATGTCAACGGATTTTCTTATTTTTCCAATTCAATTTAAAATATTTCACGCAAATAATAGGAATTTAGATCTTTCCTCTTGATCTCTGGTCAATAGTTAAACATATTTTAACAATCAAGCTGTAAATATAGCGAAGTACAAATCCATTAGCCTTCACATACTATTTCTTATTACTCTTTTGGTTTGATATTTCTTCAAAATTATTTGAACTTATGCCATTAACAAAATTGCAAAATTATCATCATTTTCATCCTAGATTGATACATTATTTTATCATCGTTTAAATATATACACATGTACTGAAAAGAACATAAAAATTAAAAGATTTATTCGAACAATTAGTAGCTTCACACTTTTATTTACTTAGGAACATTTTGGTTGAAAGAAACGCAAGGAATGGACATCACAGAATCTTTTGAATGTTCTCATTTTACTCAATTGCCTGAAAATTTACTAAAGAAATTTTATGTCAAAGATATCACAACTCCAAGGACAACTGCCTTTACTTTTAAAGACGATGGATTTTTCAGAACATTAAAAAGAAAAGTAATATATATATATATATATATATATATATATATATATATATATATATATAATATATATATATATATATATATATATATATATATATATATATAAATATATATTATATATATATATATATAATTAACTTTTTTTTTAAAATTTTTTTTAAATTTTTTATTTATTTAATTTTTTTTCTTCTGTTTACTAATAAAACAGTAAAAGTTGATTCCTAATTTAATTTTAGGTTAAACCAATTTGGGAGAAAAACGGTGGTTCTGCTCCCACGGTACAGATGAAGTTTATAATTGATTCATTAGTGACTGCATTCTTTATTTTTATGTTTTCGGCAGCAAGATACAACAACTATTACTTTGCACTCATTGCAGGTATATATATATATATATATATATATATATATATATATATATATATATATATATATATATATATATATATATATATATATATATATATAATATATATTATATATATATATATATATATATATATATAATATATATATATATATATATATATATATATATATATATATATATATATATATATATATATATATATATATATATATATATATATATATATATATATATATATATATATATATATATATATATATATATATATATATATATATATATATATATATATATATATATATATATATATATATATATATATATATATATATATATATATACATATATATATATATATATATATATATATATATATATATATATATATATGTATATATATATATATATATATATATATATATATATATATATATATATATATATATATATAATATATATATATATATATATATATATATATAATATATATATATATATATAGTGAAAATAGAAACTTTTTATGGAATCCTTCTCTGGGTCGAACCACCGCCTGTTGCGACTGAGAACGACAAAGACTCGATGCTCTACCACTGAGCCATCCACGATCCCAAAAAAGATCGTTTCAAGATCAGTTTCAAGCGGTGGTTCGACCCCGAGAAGGATTCCCATAAAAAGTTTCTATTTTCACTTTATACATGTTACTGATGCGTTTATAGCATTGTAATTAAATAATATATATATATATATGTAGAAAAAAACAGCATAATAGGAAAATACAATATTGAGTATCTCATGCAAAATTTCTTCCAAAATAGGTTCACTATTTTTTATTTTCAAATATGTAGAAAAAAAAACAGCGAAAAAATATCATAAAACAAGCATTCTAG
>SEYY01004786.1:5000-7500 GCA_009176605.1 Armadillidium nasatum
TTTTTGAGAGCGGACCTCATCAAAGAAAGGTATATGTCTTCAATCCAGGCAGACAAAATACTGCCCTTCAGGCCATCAAAAGTTTGGAACAAGTGATCCACTCGCAATTAGAGATCGTGATGCCCTTTCCAATGCTTCTTGTTATATATATTCTGCGTTGTGATCAAAGCCTTGAATATGAATGAGTATAAGTTTTGAATCACTCTAAACTAGTGATGGCATCCGCAAATCCGCAAAAAATGTAGTTGAAATTTGTCATAGCTGTTTTATAGATATTATTAAATTCCGCCTCAAGAATAGAGTTCCTCTCTCTGCTATATATATATATATATATATATATATATATATATATATATATATATATATATATATATATATATATATATATATATATATATATATATATATATATATATATATATATATATATATATATATATATATATATATATATATATATATATATATATATATATATATATATATATATATATATATATATATATATATATATATATATATATATATATATATATATATATATATATATATATATATATATATATATATATATATATATATATATATATATATATATATATATATATATATATATATATATATATATATATATATATATATATATATATATATATATATATATATATATATATATATATATATATATATATATATATATATATATATATATATATATATATATATATATATATATTTGTTTAAATCTGTGATTGGCCCTTCTTATGTAACAACAATGCACAAAAATATAATACAATTACATATAATATCCGATTGTAATTTCTTTTAATGTTCATTACAACATTAGTAGCAAATTAAATTAGTGAAATGTAATAAACTGAAATTACGAATCTTTTATGAACTGTTTTACTAATATTCTTTATTTCTTTTTCTTTCTATTTTTACTTTCACTTTTCATTTGTTACACACAAAAGCCTTCCTTTCCAAAAAAAAAAAAAATTAAATGATCAAAAAAAAATTAAATAAAAAATATTTTTTATTTTTTTATTTTATTTATTTATTTATTTATTTATTTGTTTTTATGGTTAAAAATTTTAAATATTAGTTTCAAAAATAGATTTTTATGCAATGCGATTATAATCATATTATAATATTTAATTACAATATGATAATAATATATTTTAATCATTATACTGTAATAATAAATATGATTTAATATTAAAATAGAATGCTAATTTCAAATAAATATTTTTATTTTTATTATTATTATCCTATCTTTTTTATGATTGCTTTATTATTATTATTATTATTATTATTATTATTATTATTATTATTATTATTATTATTATTATTATTATTATTATTATTATTATTATTATTATTATTATTATTATTATTATTATTATTATTATTATTATTATTATTATTATTATTATTATTATTATTATTATTATTATTATTATTATTATTATTTTATTTTTTTATTTTGAGTAGTAACTTATTAGAACTTTTTGTATCCTTAAATGAAATAAAATATTATATATGTATTAAACATTGGGGCTCAAAAGAAACCACTGTGTTTTCCCCAAGCCGCCACTTTTAAAAGTAATTGGACAGTTACAATGTTATTATTATTATTATTATTATTATTATTATTATTATTATTATTATTATTATTATTATTATTATTATTATTATTATTATTTAATTTTTTTAATTTTCATTATGTGCTTAATTTTTTTTTTTCTTATTCTTTTTTTTTTCTGTATGAGCTTTTCTTTAAATTTATATCTAGAGGGGGCAGCAATTATTATTATAATGATAATAATAATAATAATAATAATAATAATAATAATAATAATAATAATAATAATAATAATAATAATAATAATAATAATAATAATAATAATAATAATAAAATGTTTTGTTGAGTTTTATTTGAAAGTATTATTTCCATTGAGTTTCAATTCTGTAAATTTTAAATTTTTTGATTTTTCAAATCTTCTGTTTTGTAATCATAAGAAAGATATTGCTTGATTATGGTATTTATTATTGTCAGCTGATATGAATAACGGAGGACCGTATTTATGCAAGGGTAGTGTACCGGGAATCTCAATTATTGGCTCGTCATCTGTTGGTATTTCTCTTTTGGGTTGAATAATTTTTTTGAAACAAGATAAGTGGGAGATTTTTCATTGTTCCATGAAAAATAATGAGATTTTAGCTTTTTATTATTCATGTAAATAATGAGTGGGAGCTTTTTTATTATTCAGGTAAATAATGAGTGGGAGCTTTTTATTATTCCATGTAAATAATGAGTGGTAGCTTTTTCATTATTTCATGCAAAATGAGTATGAGCCTTCTCATTATTTCATGATAAATAGTTAATTGGGAGCTTTTATTGTTTCACGCAAATAATGAGTGGTAGCTTTTTCATTATTTCATGCAAAATGAGTATGAGCCTTCTCATTATTTCATGATAAATAGTTAATTGGGAGCT
>SEYY01004786.1:40000-42500 GCA_009176605.1 Armadillidium nasatum
TATTGATATCCAACAAGTTATTTCATTCATTCATTCATCCATCCATCCATTCATTCATTCATTCATTGGTCATTGTGTAGTGCAGGTGCCTTTAAAAAATAATTATTCTTTTTACCCATGAAAAAACCTGAATTTTGAGGTGAAGGCCGTCGTAAAATTCATTTTCAAGCTTGGGTGTACAGCTTTGCAAAAGGTCTATGGAAATCTTAACACACCCACCCACACAGCCCTGATCTTTCCTCATCTGATATCATTTTATTTTCCTAAAACAAAAAGACTATCTCAAAGGAACCCGATTTGAGAGTGTGAATCAAACAAAAAGTGACGTTTTCAGATTGGTTTAAAAAACGAGGGGCGAAACAATCTTCAGAAAGGTCTTAAATGAATGGAAAGACCCCCCTTTAAAAGTGTATTAATTTAGAGGGATAATAAATTAAAAAATAAGTGCATTATGTTTAAGCATGTTTATTAAAAAACAATTTTTTGCCATTTTTTTGCTAACTCTTTGACTTCATATATATATATATATATATATATATATATATATATATATATATATATATATATATATATATATATATATATATATATATATATATATATATATATATATATATATATATATATATATATATATATATATATATATATATATATATATATATATATATATAGTGTGTGTGTGTGTGTGTGTGTGTGTGTGTGTGTGTGTGTGTGTGTGTATGTGTGTGAGTTTCACTTACTTGGAGTCATGGCATAATCAATGAAGCCGAAAAGGAATCTCCCAGTCTCCTGATCTGTCTGTCTGTCTGTCGAATTTTCAGCTTCGGCATAAGAGTTTAAAGTCTCGTTTAAACTCTTGGAAGAAACAGACGAAAATTCGGTAAAAATAAATAAATAAAATATGAAAAATTCAAATAGGTATATAAGTTTCATACTGAAAGATTTATTTCTATTTAAATGCTATAATAATAACATAATATTACTTTGATATAGCTGTAAAAAATGTGATATATATATATATATATATATATATATATATATATATATATATATATATATATATATATATATATATATATATATATATATATATATATATATATACCCTCATCCACTCCTTCCCCCATCACCACTTAGGATTTTGTGGCCTCCGGTGATGGGGTTGGTGCCACCAAGACCCCTATGCCGCTTTGCCCTTGTGGATGGTTTTCTTTTTTCATAACTTCTGCAACATTCGAGTTTTTTTTAATAATTTCTACTTTGTCGAACACCACCTCTCTTCTTCTAGACCTCATCTCTTGTTCCTAACTGAAACTCAGGTGTCTGAGTGCTTTGACAACAAACCTTACTCTGTTTCCTCCTACTGTCTTTATCCTCAATTTTCAGCCAAAGGCGGATGTTGTGCATATGTGCGCAACGATGTTGTCTGTTCTCGTGCCTCTAATTTGGTGTCTTCTGAATTCTTTACTTTATGTCTTAAACTTTCCTGCAACTCTACAACCAAATTCATTTGTTCTGTCTATTTATTTCCAAATTCTACCAACTATTCTTAACACTAAGAAGCCGTACGGTCCTGATGGTATCCCTCCTGTGGTTCTCAAAACTTGTGTTTCCGAGCTTGGACCTTGCCTTGGTAAACTATTTCGTCTATGTCTTTCTGCTTCAACCTTCCCTTCTTGTTGGAAACGTGCACTCATTCAGCCTGTGCCGAAGAAGGGGGACCCCTCTCAATTCTCTAAATATCCTCCTATTTCTTTAACCTCCGTTCTTTCTCAATTTTCGAATCTATCCTTAACAGCAAGAATAGGAAACATTTCAATTCTTCAAATATTATCTCTGATCTCCAGTATGGCTTTCTCAAGAAACGTACTACTGGTGATCTTCTTTCATTCTGTCTGACTCTTGGTCTTCCGAATTTTGGCATTTCGATGAATCTTTTGCTGTCGCGCTGGAAATATCGAAAGCTTTTAATAGAGTCTGGCACTAATCTTTGATTTCCAAACTTCCCTCTTTCGATATCTATCCTTCACTCTGTGGCCTTCTCTCTGATTTCCTTTCTGGTCGTTCTATAGCAGCTGTTGTAGACGGCCACCGTTCATCCTTTAAATCTATTAATAGTGGTGTTTCTCAGGGTTCTGTCCTATCCCCAACACTTTTTTTGTTTTTCATTAATGACCTCCTATATGTTACTTCATCTCCTATCCATTCATATGCCGATGACTCCACTCTGCATTATTTCTTTTAATTTGAAAGGGGCCCTTCCCAACAGCAGTTAATAGATGCAAGGATGGCAGCCTTGGAGCAACTGACCTCTGATCTTTCCCGTATTTCAAATTAGGGCAGAGAAAACTTGGTCGTTTTCAATGCCTCAAAAACTCAATTTCTCCATCTTTCTACTCGAAACAATTTTCACACAACTATGATATTTTCTTCGAAAGCACACAAATCAAACCTTCATCTCTTCTTAATATTCTTGGTGTTTCTTTTTCTCGTCATC
>SEYY01004786.1:52500-54658 GCA_009176605.1 Armadillidium nasatum
ACAGGACGAAAAGTCCTACCTGGAGTATGGTGAAAAAAAAATATTAAAAATAATAATACAATAGTAACAATAATGGTAATAGTAATGAAATGACTACAGTTCTCTGAAAAGGGACTTCTAAGGGAATACACAGTGGTTTCCATTGAGCCAAAAAGGTTTAGTAGTTTAAATAAATTATTTAATTTTATTATTAAAAGTAAATACTAATATGGTGCATATAACAAAATGAGGGATAAAGATCATGCTAATTAAAATACAATTATCATATAAAATTAATAATAGTGAAAATAGTAATAACATTATTAATTTTAATATCAATAATAGTAAAATCAATAATATAAGTAATGAGGATGGAAGAAAGATGTTCGCAAGTACGATATTGATCGAAATATTGTAATAATAATCATAATAAATGTGGTAAGGAAGTACTAATACTATTATCAACTATAATAATAATAACGATGATAATAATAACAAAGAAATTTGTAATAATAATAACGATGATAATAATAATAAAGTTTGTATTAGCAACGGCAATAAGGCTTTTATACTGATTCCAAAGCTAACTTCCATTTGAAAGTAATAATAGGAAAGTATTAATAGAAATATCAAAATTAAATGTAAAGACAATTGTTATGTATGTAATATGTAATAATAAAAATCCTTTTATATATATATATATATATATATATATATATATATATATATATATATATATATATATATATATATATATATATATATATATATATATATATATATATATATATATATATATATATATATATATATATATATATATATATATATATATATATATATATATATATATATATATATATATATATATATATATATATATATATATTAGTTTAGTTGCTTGTAAATGATATAACTACCCATTGTCTGGTAACGTATCACAAATTTATGTATACACTCTTATATTCTTCTGTAAGTCGTAAAGTTCATTAAAGGTTTCACTTAAAATGTGTTTGATTTTGGCGACGAGGATGTATGGGATATATTAATTGTGTATTGTTATGTGTCTTTATATTATATTAACAGGTACGTGCATACGTGTATGTAACGTGCATGCAATTAAACATAACATAAAAATGATAAAAATTACAATAACAGTAATAGAGATAATTATAGCAATAATGCTAATAATAATAAAATAATAATAGAGGAATATTAGTAGTAATAATCAATAAAAAGGTTTTTCTCAATATCATTTACAGTAGTGTAAGTAATGATTACGAGAAAATGTTACCGCGGAGTGTAATATCACGTATATTATAGAAGTAACTACGACATTATAGTATACAGAAATAATAACAATATTGATAATACAATAATATCAGTAAAATCTAGTAATAATAACTTTTATATGAGTAACAAAACATTAATAATAATAAAAATGAAAAATAATAATAATAATAATAATAATAATAATTTTAATAATAATAACAGCAAAAGTAACAATAATAATAGTCATAAATGAAAGCTATAAAATATTTATTGAAATGGAGAAGAAATGCATAAAGTAATGACCACAATGTTATCCTTATGATTTATCATATTGGTTGGTCACAGTATGTGTGTTTCTTTTGTGGTACGGCTTTCTCACGAAATGTAAGGGAAGAGAGAGAAAAAATAAATAAATAAATAAATAATAATAAAATAATAAAAAAATAGTGTTTTTATGGTTTGAACCCAGATGTGAGAAGAGTAAAAGACACATTAACGAATATGAAGAAAGAATGGTAGAAGTAGTAAAATGTAATAGTAATAATAATAATAGTAATAATAATAGCAATAATAATAATAATAATAATTACAATAACAATGACTGTTCTAAAAGTAATAATAAAGCAATGATAATAATAAAAAGTACAATAATAATAATAGTAATAGCAATGATAATTATAACAATAATAATAATATAAACCATAATAATAATAATAATAATAATGATAATAATAATAATAGGACTAGTACTAACGAATAATAAAATGCGAACCAAGGAAAAGTTAGTACTGGTTAAGATAATACTTAAGATAATAATAGTAATAATAGTTATGATAATAATTATAATAACAATAATAATAATTATAATTATAACAATAATAATAATAATAATGATAATAATAATAAT
>SEYY01004787.1:0-5000 GCA_009176605.1 Armadillidium nasatum
TGGTTTGACCCAGCTATTTTTTTTTTTCAACTTTGGTCCAAATAACTTCAAACCGCTAAAGACTTAGAAAAATGTCGAAATCTACTCAGAACTTCGGGAAAAAAGGCATTACTTTGAAAATTTCAGCTCAACAGTCAAATAATTAAAAAAAAAAATTCAAACAAAATATAAGAAAATAAGATTTCTTTTTTTTCTTTTTTTTTCTGTTTTTTGACCGCTTCTTTTCGGCTAGTAAATTTATCTTTGTGTAGATGCCCCCATGAAAATTTTTTGAAAAGTTTTTACTTGGGACACCCGGAGATCCTCTTCTAATTTCCTGACTCAGATGTTACATTTAGCTATTTCGAGCCTATCCTGAAACATTTAAAATACTCCAATACTGCAGAAATATCTTTTAACCATATTGACTGAAATATAACAAAATAGTAATTTGAAATAATGTATAAAGATACAAGTTTGATACATAGCAATAAATAACAATATGTATAAATACAGGTTATATTGATAATTTTATATCATACATTTTTCAAACTTATTATTATATATATATATATATATATATATATATATATTATATATATATATATATAATATATATTTAATATATATATAATATATATAATATTTATATAATATAATTAATATATTTAAAGAAAAAAAAAATTTTTTTACTTTTTTACTTTTTACTCTTGAATTTTTAATTTTCGGAAAAAAATGCATATAATCATTAATTTAAGTGAATGTTGGCTATTCTACCCCTTCCTTACAATTAAATAAACCTATTAAAATTATATCTAATTTCTTAACCTAAATTTCAGTGCTTTTACCTCTACAAATTTTAGGAAACCCGGCAGAACCCCGGCCCCGGCCAAAATTCCAGCCCGGTCGGTCCCTATATGCAAGAGAAGAAATCGACGAAGGTCACATGGTTAGAAATCCAAGATGGTGGTCAGAGGTCAATAAAAGAAAGCGAAAACCTACAAATGCAAGAATATCTGAACTATCCAGCCGAGTTTAGTGATGAACATATATCAAAAGTTGTCTTATTTTATAGCTGTTGTTTAAAAACATTTGAGGACGGTTGTCTGCCTTATATAATAATAAACAGTTTTAAAGTGAAAGTGCATTAAGGATATAAATGTTTCCCTTCGTAATTGTAATTATGCGCAACTTTTTAAAGAATTTCGATAAATATTTCATTGAAGATCATACAGAAGAGGGAAATTTTTCGTCATCTCGTTTAAAGGAAGAATGGAAGAAGATGTTTGGGCTTTAACTCAGGTTGAAAATTTGTCTCTTGGAATCGAATTGAAAGATTCGGGATCTGGAGTAGTCCATACTCGCTTGGAGTAAGCTAACCTAAGAGTCTGGAGTAGATGAGAGAGTTTGGTTGCCTCTTGATGGAGTATCACAGGATACCTTGTATGTATTTAAAGGGCACCATCCTAGATTAGACGGAGTGTCTTCTCGTTCTCAGTTAAAGACATGTCATATAGAATAGGTTATGAGATTGTAAGGTGCATTAAATGTCCTTAGAAGGTACAAGGAGTTTGTTCCTTCTTAATGTAAGAACCATTCACTTTTTCCGAAGATAGGCCTTTAATATTTGTCTTTAATATATGCGCTACCATAACATCTTTTAATATATTTGATTAAATTCATGCTTGTAAATATTTATCTAATATAGTAAAAATTATAAAGAAATTGTGTTTAAATAGCTAAAGCTGGAGTGAGTCTGGTTTCTGCATTTATTTTTATTTTCGAAAGTAGTTCTAATTCTAGCACCGGTTAGCAATACCATATATATATATATATATATATATATATATATATATATTATATATATATATATATATATATATTATGAATAGTTCAAAATAAGGGTATGTCATTGATGTCAAAGCTTTATAGATGAATTAAAATATTTGCTTCTTTCTATATAATCTTTAGATAATAAACGTATAATAAAAGCCAACAGCAAATCAAGAAACAATTATTTTCTCCCCAAAATGTAAATGATTTATTCTATCTTTTAAATGAGAATTTGATTAAAATTTTATTATCTCTTTCCTAGGAGAGAAATAAAGAGAGAGAGAGAGAGAAAAACATAATTTATTCGAAACGCCAATAAATATTATCAACCACCAATGACTCAACCACCAAAAAATTCTATGCCACGGATTCCACCACCAAATTTCCTGACAGTGATTCCGTGTGATTGATGGGGAAGAGAAAGAAAATTTTCCTTGGGGAATTAGAAGGAATATTTGGTTTGGGGGAATCGCTAAATTTGATATTTGGGAATCGATTTTTTTTAACTTTCTTTTTGTTTATCATTTTTACGGTCTTTTGTACTTAGTAAAATATAATAATAATAATAATAATAATATAATATAATAATAATAATAATAATAATAATAATAATTATATTATTATTAATTATTATTATTATTATTATTATTATTTATTATTATTTATTATAAAATAATAATAATAATAATAATAATAAAATAATAATAATAATAATAATAATAATAATAATAATAATAATAATAATAATAATAATAATAATAATAATATAATAATAATGCATTCATTTTCATAAAGCTTTATTCAGGAAGGTACATTTACAGGTTTAAAGTTTAAAAGCAGGTCCTATTCTACTAAATTCAAATAATAATCTTAAAAATAATATCGTGATTGTCCAGTTCTCTGAAAAGGGGCTGCTAGGGGAAGACACTGCGGTTTCCTTTGAGCCCCAATGTTTAATACATATATAATATATATATACTTTATTTAATAATTACAGGTTATAATAGGTTACTTCTAGAGTGGCAAGAAGAAATATTGATTATGCAAGTAACAATAACAATGACGTTACTTTTGATGTTTATTATGATAATACTGGTAATAATAATAAGTATCAATGAGAATAATATAATAATGAGTGATAATAATAATAATAATAATAATAATAATAATAATAATAATAATATAATAATAATAATAATAATAATAATAATAATAATAATAATAATAATAATAATAATAATAATAATAATAATAATAATAATAATAATAATAATAATAATAATAATAATGTTAATAACTATAATAATAATAATAATAATAATAATAATAATAATAATAATAATAATAATAATAATAATAATAATAATAATAATAATAATAATAAATAATAATAATAAAAATCTTTAATCTTTATTCATTTTTTCAGTTACAAATTTACATATTCAAATATCGTGTACTTTACACGTTTTGATACTAAACTGAAATGGGCTTCTGGGGAGACGAAATCGTTCTTTGAGCCCAATAATAATAATAATAATAATAATAATAATAATAATAATAATAATAATAATAATAATAATATAATAATATATAATAATATAATAATAATGGTAAAAATATAATAATAATAATGATATTATAATAACAATAATAATAATAATAATATTAAAAAGGGATCAATAAGAATTAATGAACATTTTTTTAATTTTGGGCTCGTATGATTTTATTGATCTTTCATTTTTTATGTCTTCAGGGAGATTGTTATAGAGAATGGTGGAAACGTAGCTAACTGCTTGTCGTGCTTTGGTGAGCCTATAAAAAGGGGTTTGAAGGTTTGTGTTATTTCTTAAGATTATTCCTCTCCCAGTTTGATTGTTTTGGTGGTTAGTTTTTAGAAATTCGCATGTGTTATTGTTTATTACTTTGTGTATTTCTTTAAGGAGGGAGAGGTTTAGAAGATCATCAAATTGCAATATGTTGAGTTTTTTGAATAGAGGTGGTGTATGACTATAAAATCTCTGATGCCGCTGAGTAGCCTTATGATTCGTTTTTGCATTGTTTTGATTTAATGTGTGTTAGATTTAGTTGTTGATCCATATACAGGTAGACAGTAAAGTATGTGGGGGTGAATGTGTGCGAAATATATTTTTCGTAGAACATACAGGGGGATGGATTTAGCTAATTTAACAAGGATGTACATATAATTTGTGAGTTTATTTACTAATGAGTTTATGTGTTCTTTAAATGCTAGCTTGTCATCTATTATGACTCCCAGATTTTAGCGTTATTTGACCGGGTTAGCTCAATCTCTTTTAGTTTGATTTTAAAATTATTTCCAACGTTTTTATTGCTTATTATAATGTATGAGGTTTTTTGTATGTTTAATGATAGTTTATTTGAGTCGACCCATCTCATGATGTTTGTTAAAGAGGTTTCAACTTTTTTGGATAGTGTTTCGGGGTTCTTGTCATTGATCAATATAGATATATCATCTGCGAACGAGACTGAGAAAGAGTTGTGTGAGTTTATTAAGTCGTTTGTATATATTGAAAACAGGAGTGGTGCAAGTATGGATCCCTGTGGAACGCCAGGTTTTATTTGTTGCGTGTTAGAAATTATATCATCTAGCTTTACGTATTGTTGTCTACCTTTGAGGTAAGTTTCAAACCACAGCAAGTTTAGGCCATCGAAACCCAGTCTTTTTAGTTTTTTTTTTAATAAGATATCGTGGTCTATTGTGTCAAATGACTTAGTGAAGTCTAGTAGAAGATGGGCAGAGGAGTCTTTATTTTCTAAATTTTTGTAAAGTTTTTCGGTCAAGCAGAATAAGCGCGTCCGAGGTTGAACGGCTTTTTCTGAAGCCGAACTGGAAATCGCTAAGTAGTGAGTTAGAACTGAGGTATTCAGTGAGCTGCCCAAATATTATTTTTTCGAATATTTTGCTAATCGTGTGTGTAATGGATATTGGTCTGTAGTTTTTAGGGAGGGAGGAATCGTCTTTCTTAAATATGGGAGTCACGCGGGAGATTTTTAGGGTAGAGGGAAGATGCCTGAAAGGATTGAGACATTGAATGTGAGCTAGTGGTGCGGAATTGATGTCTGCCACGAGTTTGTATTTGTGGTTTCAAGATATCACATTTTTTATTTTTTAATCCAACTATTGTATTTTGGACATCTAATGGGGTAAT
>SEYY01004787.1:10000-12500 GCA_009176605.1 Armadillidium nasatum
ATAATAATAATAATAATAATAATAATAATAATAATAATAATAATAATAATAAAATAATAATAATAATAATAATAATAATAATAATAATAATAATAATAATAATAATAATATAATAATAATAACAATAATAATAATAATAATAATAATAATAATAATAATAATAATAATAATAATAATAATAATAATAATAATAATAACTAACAATAATAAATTCAATAATAATATAAATATTAATTTCAAAATTAAAAATGACTATTTCTAATAATATGAACCGTAATAATACTAAAAATTGTTACTATGATAGTGATAACAAAATTTGTGATTTTGAGTTAGTGTGGAGAAGAGAAGAGAAGAGATAGCAAGTGATTTCTGACATGCTTACGAAATATAGGAAATGTTGCTAATACTTGAATGTTTTTTGGAAAATCATTCTATTTTTCAATGTCATTGTATGATAATAATAATAATAATAATAATAATAATAATAATAATAATAATAATAATAATAATAATAAATAATAATAATTATATTAAAAATATTAATAGTAATTACAATAATAATAATAATTATAATAATTATAATAATAACATAATAATAATAATAATAATAATAATAATAATAATAATAAAGTTAATGTCTGTAATGCTAATGTCAATGCTACAACTACTAAGAATAATAATTATTAATTAATAATAATAATAATAATAATAATAATAATAATAATAATATAATAATATAATAATAATGATAATGATAACTATTATAATAGTAATAATAATTAATAAATATATATATATATATATATATATATATATATATATATATATATATATATATATATATATATATATATATATATATATATATATATATATATATATATATATATATATATATATATACGCTACTGCTACTAAAAAAATAAGGATAATTAAAATATATTAATGATATACTATTATAAATTAGTAATATTAATTAAATAACTGCGTGATAATAATTAAAATAACAAAAAATATAGTATAATAATAATAATAATATATAATAATAATAATAATAATAATAATAATATAATATAATAATAATATAATTATATAATAATAATAATAATAATAATAATAATAATAATAATAATAATAATAAAAATAATTAGTTATAATATAATGTAAATAATAATTATAATAATAATAATAATTATAATAATAATAATAATAATAATAATAATAATAATAATAATAATAATAATAATAATAATAATAATAATAAAGATGTAGCTTAATTATAACAATAATAATAACAAAGATATTAAATATTACAGCTTCTACTACCATTATTTTCATGCTATAATGATAGATTATAGAAAATTTTGTTTTGTTTAACAACTAGTATCATTTACAAGAGTTGGAATACTGATGATAATAAATTCACCGTTTACAGTGGATATAATAATAATAATAATAATAATAATAATAATAATAATAATAATAAATAATAATAATAATATAATAATAATAATAATAATAATAATAATAATAATAATAATAATAATAATAATAATAATAATAATAATAATAATAAATAATAATAATAATAATAATAATAATAATAATAATAATAATAATAATAATAATAATAATAATAATAATAATAATAATAATAATAATAATATTATAATAATAATATTAATAAAATGATGAAATACTACTATACTACTATACTACTATTAATAATAATAATAATAATAATAATATAATAATAAATAATAATAATAATAATAATAATAATAATTAATAATAATAATAATAATAAAATAGTTTTAAAATATATAATTATACGAAATTAGAAAGTATTACTAATTCTTGAATGTTTTTTGTAAGCTCATTAAACTGTTCAATCCCTTTGTACGATAGAACTCTCAGGATTTTAATGTGCATTTTATTTTTTACCTTTTTGTATATGAGTTTATGTTGCGGAAATTTGTTCTTTTTACACTTTAGTTATGCACTATTAAATTTAAAAGAAATTCATTTGACATTCCTTTTATGACTTTGATAATGTAAGAGAGAGCATATCGTGTAGTTTGAGTATATATAGATAATTTCTGAAAGGTTGGCTTGTTTATTCACAGTAATTACGAGATAATAATATTTTTAAATAATAATAATAATAATAATAATAATAATAATAATAATAATAATAATAATAATAATAATACATATGTAGTGTTATTAAGAGTTACTTCATGTATTTACTTGCACATTACCATACATGTAAATTATATTTTGGAATAAAATTTATCTTTAAGAATAACAATGATATTAATGATAATATAATTATTTATATGTTTATTAAACGAGTATATTTTTAGCTTCCGTTGGTACACTACAAAAATTGACTTAACGATTTGTTGGGACAAGTGTCAAAAATGTCCCAACAAATTTTTCCGTTATTTTCTTATTAGAAAATAAGTCGGTGGAGCGACTTTCTTATGCTTAACATGTC
>SEYY01004787.1:20000-25229 GCA_009176605.1 Armadillidium nasatum
AATATGGTACATATAAGGTATAAAAGAATGTGTCCTCTACAGAGTTTGATTATTTGTGGCAGTTATTATGACGAACATTTCAATTTTATGACTCAGATATGTCGGTTCGAAAGTGGAGTGGACATTTATTATATTACGTTTTCGTTAGCAATATTAATTGATATATATTTTAAGACCGAGGAGGACCAGCTATCCAGAGCGACAAACATTTCGGCGAAATGTAGTTGCCAAATTTACAAGGAGCTCAACTAAAAGCTATTTTTATTTGGTTAACGGAGGGCAGGGTTATCACAATGGCGTATTGGTTACAATGATAAATATTTCGATTCTCTGATGCAGGACCACTAGGCTCAAGCTGAAGAGAACACTTTTCTTTGTTTTCCATATTACATAGATCATGTAATATATATATATATATATATATATATATATATATATATATATATATATATATATATATATATATATATATATATATATATATATATATATATATATTATATATATCTACATTTTCAGTAGGCATCCAGCCTCTGCCCACTAGAGGTGAAATATATATATATATATATATATATATATATATATTATATATATATATATATATATATATATATATATATATATATATATATATATATATAATATATATATATATATATATATATATATATATATATACATAACCCCTTACCGAAGTAATGTATAGATGCATCAGAATATAAATAAAAAAGAAATATAGCCAAAGCCTAGAAGGAGTAAACTCAAAGGAAGGAAACCGAAGCAAAGTTTTTGTTAAAGCCATTCGTCTTTATTCCTTGGCGACTGTAAAAAGGATGCTTTGCATTTTTAAAGAGCCTTTTTTACATTATAATGTGAGAGGAGAGAAAGGAGCATAAATAAAACCTTGATTTTTTTTGTGGAATGGAAACTTCTCTAAGGATAATCTTTACTCGTATATCTTCATATGCTTGAAGATACGTTCCTTATTTTTCAAATCAATAGAATGTAAAATTATGCACCTCTACCATCTCCATTCTCTCTCTCTCTCTCTCTCTCTCTCTCTCTCTCTCTCTCTCTATATATATATATATATATATATATATATATATAATATATATATATATATATATATATATATATATATATATATATATATATATATATATATATATATATATATATATATATATATTATATATATATAGTATATATGTATATATATATAGGTGAATCATTTGATTTGGCTGTAGACATACAGAATATTTTCGATAGTCTCGTGTAAAGTTTTGTTATCTAAACTTTCCTTTTTCAGAATCCTTCTCTCTGACTTTCTTTCCTGTCGCTCTATAACAGATGTTTATGTCGCTTTTTCTTCTGGCAACTAAAAACTAACCCGGCGAATGTTGTTACCAGAAGGGGGGAAAACGACAAATTCCTCCTTCATTACAATGAAATATTAACACAATTAACCACAGAACTTGCTATTTCACTGTATTGAAGAACCAAAATTGAACTGTGATTAGAGAAGATGTAAGATAGAAATGAGAGACTAATAATAGCAAGAAGTGCTAGTCTCTAAATGTAATGAAAATAAACAGTTAGAAAAATTTAATTTGAGCCTAACCTAGTATAGTTGTTAAAGAAGAATTATTATAGTGATTTGAAGAATATGTGTACAGTAATTTTAGCTAAAATGATGAGTAAGTTTTATGTTGGTACTGGGGACAAACAACACTTTGTTGTTTTGAAGTCACCTTTGACCAGCGATCACTGTCAAGTACACAATTTCAAATCACGTTTATAGAAATTATAATAATTTAATTTATTATAATATAGACACAAATCAATTTTTACCAGTCACAATTATAAGTTGTATAGTAAACCGATTATACTGATAAACCGACACCGATACTGATAAATATAATGTAACTGATTATCGTTACTTTAATCAGATTTCAATATTAATGAAGTATAATTAGACATATAAAACTCAAATAAATATATTTTGTTTCTAGAAATAAATTCTAGAAAATTTAGATAATTAGAACTTAGAAATTATTCTAAGAATTTAGTTGATTCTATAAAATGAAAATTTATATAGTATCAACTTTAGATTTTTAGAACCTAGAACCTGTTCCAGGAATTTAAAATATTCTAGAATAAAGATTTGTCTAGAAATTGGAGTGACTTCAGAAAAAATGTAATTTCTCTAAAGATAAAAATGAAATTTGAATACAAAAATGCAAATTCCATATATAAAGTAAATAAAGAAAATTTGCAAAAAAAAAAAAAAAAAATTTTTTTTTTTTTTTTTTTTTTTTTTATATATATTATATATATATATATATATATATATATATATATATATATATATATATATATATATATATATATATATATATATATATATATATATATATATATATATATATATATATAATATAATATATATATATATATGATACAAGATACTTATGTTAATCCAGAATAGTTGAAACTTTCAGATTGAAATAGCCCCTTTGACTGACAATGAAGATGAATATCTCTATCTTGATGTAAGCCAACGAAGATCCAAAATTTAAACAGATTTTAATATTATCAAAAATCATTAATCAATAATTAAAATTTGATCCTTGAGAAGAATTATCAATAGAAAATTCAATGACAATTAACTATATTATGTTTTAATAGAAGTAATTTATGAAGTAAATTATCAAATAAGCACAAATGAAGTAACTTTACCACAACACTCAACAATAGTTCACCCTCTAAGATCTAGACTTTTATTGACTCAAGGCTCCCGCTTGCGAATATATATAAAGGCAAATTCAATGCGTTCGAAAAACGTTCTCAAACGTTTTCCTTTAATAGAGGAAAGTTTTCAAATTATGTTCCCGTTGAGAAAATTAATTAGATTTTTAAGAGATTTGAAATTATTATATAATTTTTCATAAAATAAAACAAATTGAAATATGTAAAAAAAAAATAAAACATAAATTATATATAATTAAGAAAAATTCGCTTAAAATAAAGGAAGGTGAAAGGCGGCAACTAAATCACGTGATAATCAAGCGCCATTTTACAATGTAATTCTGTATTTAATATTTAGTTAATTTTATATCTAAATAAATAATAAGATTACTAAATGGGTTTAATATTCAGCATGATCTAGAAGATACATTAAGTAAATTTTACAAGTTTCAATTCAATAGGAGAAGTAGTTTTAAAAATATAAGGGTTTTTATATGGAAAAAAGGCCTACCTTTTTAATTATGATAATTAAGATAATTGACTAATTAAAATGACTAATTCATTGGATTTGAAATATATCAATGTTTCAAGAACAAGATGACATAATAAAGTAAATGAAAAACTTATTTTTAATACCGAAAAATTTAAATTTAGTTAGTAATATGTAAATTAGAAAATTCTCAGAAGGTATATATATATATATATATATATATATATATATATATATATATATATATATATATATATATATATATATATATATATATATATATAATTATAGAAAATTATGATTATGAAAAAATTGTTGATTAAAAAATTATTTTATAAAAATTGTCAACATTTTAGTAAGATAAGTGATAGAAAAAATAGGCTCTAAAATAAATTTTAATGATTAAAACTATGCTATTAACATAGATGCATGTAAATTTTGATTTTGATCGAGCCCCCAATCACAAAAAAAGGGGAAACTTCTGTCATTCATTTGTATTTTAATGAGTTAAAACCAAACCTGGTTGTGAGTTGACAAAATTCGCAACATTAACTCCAGCGAGGAGAAAAGAAAAAGAAGAGTACAAACTGATGTTTGTGAAGTATATAAATGAGAAATGTGAAAATTTAAAGTTATCCCCGTCTCACAATGATCATGAATGATTTAAAGGTTAAGGATTTCAAGGATACACTTGCAACTTCATTCCCCAAAGGCCCCGACCTCCAGTCAAGAAATGTCGTAAAGGAAAAAAAGGGAAGAGGCCTGCACAATTCCTTGCCCTATAATTGACTCACCTCACTGGGAGGTCGCAGAGATGTTCAAACTGTGATGACTCAAGGAAGGTAACCCTTACCAACCAAGCGGGAAGATTCCCTTTCAACAGTGGGGGTAAACCCCTTTCTCCAAACAGTGGGGCAGAGCCCCATTTTTTTTTTCAGTGGGGTAGAACCCCTTTCGCATAGTTTGTTCAGTCATCGGTAGTGAGAGAATATAGTGAAAAAACCTACCTGCCGAATCCCCTGACATCACAACTATGGGTTTTACACCACGGGATGCCAGAAAAATCCGGGTGTGCTATTTCCATACAGAGTGTTGCATGAAAAATAACACTAGGGTTAAAACCTTGTGAAGATAGGGATGACTGAACTCGAAGGAACTTTTTCCTTTTTTCAAAAAATAATAAATATAATAAAAAATATTTGTCCACATTACTTAGGCAGGGAGACCTTCCAAGAGTACAACAAGAACATTAACCGACCCCCCAGAGAGGCACTGCAAACAGGGAGGACGTCAGAAGGGTACAAACCTCTAGAAAGAGAGAGAAGCGACATGCTGAGACTGAAGCCAGAAACCTTCGGAAGAACAAAAATATGCAAGGGAAAAAAAAAGGAAATGAGTAAACTCATTTCAAAGGAGAGGATAAGGATATCATTCATGCCATTGAAAGACAGACGATAAAGGAAAAGGTTTTTAAAGAGTTGTATAAAATGTACAATAGTAAAAGACATTACTGCGTATGTGCAATGTATTGTCTAAATGTAGTAAATGTAGAGGTATGAGGACAACGAGTAGAGATTATTCTTGGTCAACAATAGCTCTAATTCGTTGTTTAGCCAAGGCACTAGCTTGACGTTCTAATCTCCTCGGAGGAGTTAAATTAGCGAGAGATTCTTCCGAAGGTGAAGAATCAAATATATTAGAGTGAATCTCTAGAGGATACAAATGTATGACTGCACGAGTTATTTCACCATTTTTTGTGGTCAGGGAAACCGATCTCACATGACCGTCAGGAGAAGTATAAAGGGTTTTAATGACACCTAAACGCCATTTTAGAAGAGGACCGTCGTCCTCAATTAAAACAACATCTCCGACAGAAATGTTGTTTCTACCAGAGACATTCCAAGTTTGTTTGAGATTAATAAGATAATCTTTCTCCCAAGAAGGAATGAAATTTGGAAAGTAGGGAGAGAAGATATCTGTAACGTTTA
>SEYY01004788.1:5000-12500 GCA_009176605.1 Armadillidium nasatum
CTCAAAAGCCCAATCGAGGTCTTATGATGAGCTATGGAATAATAAAAGCTAGGCAGAAGATATGACTTTATTAACATCAGCTTTTGCTATAGTTTGAGATGTGGAGCAGATATCTTCTCGAGAGAATCGCGCAGCCTTGCCCCGATCTATCTCGTGGTTCCCCTGGGCGAGGTGTCAATGCCCAGGTATCTGTACACATCATTCCAGCCCAAGACTGGAATCTCCTTCTGCCCAACTCTAAAAGGCGCGCTATCCGCCACAATCTTCTTAGACTTGCCTAGCCACTTAAGGCCAGCTGACGCAGATTTCTGCACACCCAGGGTTAGCCCAATGGATGCCGCTCTCTCCACGAGCCGACCCATGATGTGCGACATTCCCAACCTAGTGGAAGCGAAAAGAGCAATATCATCAGCGTAAGTGACAGCGCCAACCTCTTGGCCCCCCACCTCCACCCCCACATCCTTTGAGATTCCAGCTAATATGTAGTCTATAAGGATATTAAAAAGACATTGAGACAAGGGATCTCCTTGAAGAACTCCTCGTCCCTGGTGAAACCAGAAATCACCCAAATTCAGCTGTGTATGGGTATAAACCATTTGAATATAGGTCACAAGGCGGGGGTTGGGGGGGGTAAGCCCAGATCGTGTAGTATGCATATTAACGCTGTATGGCTGACACTTTCAAAAGCTTTTCTAAAGTCCAACATCGTGACGTAAGTCGATGTTCCACTCGTCCTAGCTGAACTCAGAATTGTGTTGACAAGCCAGATGTTCTCTGAAGTACTCCTTCCTTCCACAAATCCTGCTTGAAAGGCATGATGCCTGATTATGTTCATTCGCCGCGCTATAATCCTGTGCAGGATTCTTATCGCCAATGGCATCACGCATATAGGCCGAAAGTCCCCAAACAGTTCTGGACTGTTCTTATTTGGTATCAGTGTGATTCTGCCCCTATAGATTTATTCGGGCGACCACGTTATGATACCATTCACTACCCGAAGGAGATCCTCCCTGCTTATCGAGAGCAAGTCAGCGAGGGAGACCCCATCCAGGCCTCTAGCCGTACTCATGCAAGTCTGCCCGATCGCATGTTCAAGTTCGTCAAGGGTTATTAGGGCATCCAATTCTCGGAATGATTCGAGGTCTTGATCAATAACGAATCACCCCGCCGTCCGACACTCGGGGGAGATTATCATTAGTCATGAAATAATCTCTCCAATTCTGTCGTATTGCTCTAGTTGGAAACGAGTGTTCGACAAAGTCAGCCCGATTTGTGATGAATTTGATTGCTGCTGCTTTGTCACGATAATAAAGGTTTTGGATTTTTGCATAATCCCTCCTTTTTCTAGCCGAACATGCCTCTTCCACCACAGGTTGCGGCTCCCTGTCAACCCTTTGACGAGGCTCCTGGCAGACAAAACATAGTCTGTTCATTAGTAGCAGCAATTCCTCAAAATCTATACCTTACTCAGGTTCTTGATCATGAGGTCGGTCATCAGCAAGGGGCAACCGAGAGGGGTCTATCTCCACTCGGCGCTCCCCGACCTCTGGCCGAACCTCATTCTCTACTTCCAGTACCGCGATATCAGGCCTGTTCCCTTGTTGGCGGTGGGTGGGTGGGTAATGGAGGGCGCAATCACTGCCTGAAACCGCAAAGATTTTCTACCCCTTGATAACGTTAATACTGACTTCCCCACTCCAATCACCGTCATGAGAATTTTCATATGTATATGAGTAATCGCTTGTCATCTGTTTTTTATATACATGCTTTGAAAACTCGTGTTCTTTAACGAAACTACCTTGGCTCTCAGTTACGTGTCTTAATTTTCTGCACGAGATTATAAGATGTCATGGATACAAATTCAGAAAAGAGGGAAAGGACTCATTGGAAAACTAACCCCAAAGTATGGTGTTTTAGGACAGCTAATAAGTTGCAGGGTTAGTAGGTCGTAACTTTGTCATTTTTGTGCCAAAGAAAAAATGTCATGACTTTGATGAAGGCATAGTATATTTGATTAAGGTTAAGTTGAGATTATAAGGATCATTTTCGAGGGGTGTACGGTAAATATGTAGAAAAGAGGCTCATATGCTGGCAAATAGTTGGAAAGGGCTTATAATTATGTAGAGTTCATGAAAATACCTAAAGAAAAAAAATTTTAAATGATAAATAAATATTTAAAAATGTAAATTTGGCTGGCAAATAAAGGAAAAAATACATTCGTAGTTAAATAAATAGAAAAATTTTTATTTAACATTTTATTTTATTTTATAATTATAAAAAAATAAGTCCTACAGTACAAAATATAGGAAAAATTTTATAAGCCCAAAACTGAACAGCTATCGAAAATTTTTTTTTTTTTAAAAATAAAAATCCACCTTTTCGGACAAAAAAATTAAAACAAAAAAACTACAACTATAACATTTATTTTTGGTGGGTGTATAGAGGAGGGATGGGGATACAAATTCCTCTCTATACTTTATTCAATGCGATTCGTTGGTTTCGAGATATAGCCTTCAAGACTGTCAATTTTTGACCAAATTTCAAAAATTCCCAAAGTTTTTGAGGCTATATTTCGCTTCAAACAAATAGCATTTAATAATATATATATATATATATATATATATATATATATATATATATATATATATATATATATATATATATATATATATATATATATATATATATATATATATATATATATATTTTTTTTCTCTCCTCTGGTGAGCAAAGACCGGAGGCCCACCAAATTCCACCAGAATTGGGGAACATTCAGAATCTGGTCGCTAATGGCCGACGTGACCCGACACACGGCAATTGAAAATGTGCAAGTCAAAGGAAGTTGGGAAATTAGATACAGGGAGTGTGTTCCAGACTTTACCAGTAGAGTGCATGTAAGAGCAAGCACAGCGGTTAAGTCTGGGGTCGGAGAGTTGGACAGAGAAAAGATGAGACTGTGTAGAAAGTCGTGTCGCACGAGCCCTTCTCAATGGAGGAGGTATGCGACTTGAGAGTTCCGAAGAGCAATGTCCGTTGTAATAGCGATAGTATAGAGAAAGTGACGCAACAATTCGACGGGAAGAAAGAGATTGGAGAGAGTAAGTAAAAGCAAAAGAGTATAAGACGAAAGGCCCTAGACTCCACCTTTTCGAGAAGAGCTGTATGTGTGGAACCACCCCAGATGTGCAAGGTGTACTCCTATACAGAGAAAGCAACTGGGGTGGCGTAAAAAAAACCAGGAAGGCGCCTCAGAATACCCAACCTCTAAAAAGCTTGTTTAGTGAGAGAAATAATGTGATCTTTCCAAGAAAGATCACGAGAAAAAGAAACTCCGAGAATATTGAGGACAGATGAAGGTTTGAGTTGAGTGTTTTCGAAGAAGATATCATAGTTGTGTGGAAGATTGTGTCGAGTAGAAAGATGGAGAAATTGAGTTTTTGAGGCATTGAAAGCGACCATGTTTTCTCTACCAATTTGAAATAAGAGAAAGATTAGAGGTCAGTTGATCCAAGGCCATCCTTCTTGAATCTATCAACTGTTGTTGGGAAGTAATAGAGACGACGGAGTAATAGAGAGAAGATCATTATTAAAAATTAGAAAAAGAATTGGAGATAGAACAGATCCTTGAGGATCACCACTATTTATAGTTATAGGAAGAACGGTGGCCGTCTACAATAGCTGCTATAGAACGATCGGAAAGGGAATTAGAGAAAAGGTTACAGAGAGAAGGATAGATTCTGAAAGAAGGGAAGTTTGGAAATCAAAGCTTTGTGCCAGACTCTATCAAGAAGGATTCGATATGTCTAGCGCCACAGCGAAAGATTCACCGAAACCCCGAAGAGCGGAGGACCAAGAGTCAGAAAGTAGGGAAAGAAGATCACCAGTAGAACGTTCTTTACGAAAGCCATACTGGCGATCTGAGATAAGATTAGAAGAATTAAGGTGTTTCCAAATTTTCCTATTAAGGATAGATTCGAAAACTTTAGAAAGAACGGAGGTTAAAGAAATAGGACGGTAGTTAGAGGGTTCAGAGGGGTCCCTCTTCTTCGGCACAGGTTGAATGAGAGCACATTTCCAGCAAGAAGGGAAGGTCGAAGTAGAAAGGCAAAGAGGAAATAGTTTACCAAGACAGGGTGCAAGCTCGGAATCACAATTTTTGAGAACCGCAGGAGGAGTACCATCAGGACCATACGCCTTCTTAGTGTTAAACTCAGAGAGAGCAGAAATGACATCTTTAGAAGAAATTACAATGTTAGGCATAAATGAGTTGGTGGGGGTTGAAGGAGGAGGAATAGCTCCGGAATCGTCTAAGGTAGAATTAGAGGCAAAAGTATGAGCGAAGAGTTCAGCTTTAGTAGAAGGTAAATGGCAGTTGTGCCATCAGAAGAAACTAGAGGAGGGAAAGAGGAAGAAGCAAAGTTAGAGTTGATTGCAAAATGCCAGAAAGGGCGAGAGGAAGAATATCCAGAAAGATTACTGCATTTGCGGCGAAAGAAAGAGTTTTTTTGTGTCTCGAAGAATAGATTTTGCACGATTTCGGGATGAAATATAAATTGAATGAGTTTCAGGAGTTTGAAGACGACGGTAATCTCTGAAGGCAGCATCCATACGGTGGATAGCGCGAGAACAAGCAGAGTTAAACCAAGGTTTATTTGGTTTAGTAGAAGGGAAAGAATATGGAATGTACGCCTCCATGTCAGAGAGAATCACCTCAGCACACTCCGAGGGAACCCCTCCCACGGAAACAGTAATCATTCCATGGGAAATCAGAAAAGTACAACCGCAAGTCAGAACCAGTTAGTGGCACCGAAATGCCAGAAACGTCTCCTCGCCGAAGGCGGGGGCCGTTCTTGAGGAAGACTTGAAGAGACAGAACAAGATACGGAGATAAGAAGGTGATCGGATGAACCCAGAGGAGGAAAGAGTTTAACAGTATAAGGAGAAGGATAAGTAAGGAAAAGATCAAGTATGTTGGGTTCATCACCAAGACGGTCAGGGATACGGGTAGGGATTTGCACCAACTGCTCAAGGTTGTTCTGGATAGAAATGTTATAGGCGAGTTCACCGACTGGATCATGAGAACTAGATGAAAGCCATTGGCGGTGGTGAACATTGAAATCACCTAAAATGATGATTTCGGAGAAAGGAGAAGTAGAAAGAATGTGCTCTATTTTGGAATTTAAATAGTTGAAGAATTTTTTATAGTCAGTAGAATTAGGAGATAAATAAACAGAACAAATAAATTTAGTAGTAGAATTGGAAGAGAGCTTTAAGTCATAAAGTAGAGAATTCAGGAGACTCCAAATTAGAGATACGAGAGCAAATAACATAGTTGAGCATATATATATATATATATATATATATATATATATATATATATATATATATATATATATATATATATATATATATATATATATATATATATATATATATATATATATATATATATATATACTGCCCTGTCCCTCCACAAAATAATGTCCAAAAAAAAAATAAAAAAATTAGTAGGTAGCTTTTTTTTTTTAAATAAATTTTTTTTTTTTTTTTTAAAAAGGGTACGATTTTTGCAAAAAAAAAAATTTCAAGTGCTTATAACTTTTTTTCTAGACGTGATATCTGTTTACACCAATGCAAGAAATTGGGGCTAAGATTATTAATTAAAATTTTCAGCTCATGTGGACCAGTGGTTTGACCACGCTATTCATTTTTTTTCAACTTTGGGTCCAAATAACTTTCAAACAGTTATAGGTTCAGAAAAATGCTCGAAATCAACTCAGAACTTCGGGACAAAATGCATATACCCTGAAAATTTCAGCTCAATCAGTCAAATAATAATTTTATATCTTACATTTTTCAAACTTTACATTAGGATCTTACCTAGGTAAAGCTGTTGAATCACTATTATGAATCAAAAACAATTTTTTTTTTTAAATTTTTGTACTTTTTGTTATACAAAATCTGTAATTTTCTGATTTTTTTCTGAGAAAATCCATATAATCATTAATTTAAGTGAATGTTGGCTATTCTACGCCTTTCTTATCATTAAATAAACCTCAATTAAATTTATATCTAATTTTTCCGAAGTAAAATTTCAGTGCTTTTAACCTCTTTACAAATTTTAGGCAACCCCGGCCAAATATATATATATATATATATATATATATATATATATATATATATATATATATATATATATATATATATATATATATATATATATATATATATATATATATATATATATATATATATATATATATATATATATATATATATATATATATATATATATATATATATATATATATATATATATATATATATATATATATATATATATATATATATATATATATATATATATATATATATATATATATATATATATATATATATATATATATATATATATATATATATATATATATATATATATATATATATATATATATATATATATATATATATATATATATATATATATATATATATATATAGGGCTTGGTAAATGATAGCACTTGTAGTTTAAATGTTTTATTAATACCTACATAAATCCTACATAAATGTTCAAATTCTTATGTTGATGATTTTATATAAAGTTATATAGATGATGATAAATATTAAAGCTTATTACGGGGGCACAATTGACAGAACTTACCGCCTAGAGACGAGGCTAGCAAGAGATCGTAGCGTGAGGCATCCTCTGGCGTTCTCACCTGCTTGTGTTCGTTGCCAAGATGCACCATATTTTTTAATTGAATACAATAATAATATTCAACTACTTCAGGATTTAACCTGCGAAGCCACCACACATGCATCCTACCCCCAAACTGGAAGTACTTAAGATTATGAAGAACAAAGCGGGAATAACTGCGGGAAAGGGAGAAACCTAGAGAATGACAAAAGCGGAAACAACGATCGGCGAAATGCCACAACCGAGGAGACCCTCAAACACGGGTGAGCGAGGCAAAAAAAATAGTAGGGGGGGGAGATACCGTGAAGCAGCTCAACAAGCTACAACCAAACGCAATTAAAAAAACACACAATGAGAAAAAAAATAACATGCACGTGATACGGGAATTAACAAGGTGAAATAATAATAAGGAAAAATAATGTGACGCAAGATATATAAAAAAAAGTTACAATGCATTATAGAAAAATAAAAGCCTTCTAAATAAACAATAAATGAAAACTAAGTTAGAATGTATAATGCCAAAAAATATAATTCATTATTAATGATCATTATTATTAAGCACTACCATTATTGGTTTAATTATCATTATAAATTATTATTATTATTAATATGAGATGACCGAAAGCACGTTCTCCCAAGCTTGGAGGAGTAGGTGAGGTGAGCGAATTGGGTAGTTTCGAGTCTGCCAATGTGGGAAGTCACAGGAAACATCATCATCGTTTGATGGCGTGAAACAAAGAGATGAAATTAGGGATGCTGCAAAAGTTTCGATATATATCGATATAAATACTTTTTTACGATAG
>SEYY01004789.1:0-12500 GCA_009176605.1 Armadillidium nasatum
TCTTACATACACTCTACTGTTAAAGTCTGAACCACACTCACTTTACCTATTTTTCCAATTTAGTTTAATTAATTAACCTACAAATTTGCAAATACTGGCAATTTGCATGCCGACCTTTAATTTGATCCTGTTTTTAGATTCTCTCTAACTCTAACTATATATATATATATATATATATATATATATATATATATATATATATATATATATATATATATATATATATATATATATATATATATATATATATATATATATATATATATATATATATATATATATATATATATATATATATATATATATAAAATTTTTTCATTATAAAGTTAATAGCGATATCGGAAAATATTTTGTTTGGACTGTGCATTGTCTTGGAACTTATGGACACCGATTTAAAAAAATTCCTCCTAAATTTAAAAGAAGACGATTTCTCAGAGAAGGCGAGGGTCTTGAATTTGTTTCCAATAATTACTTCTTGTTTTTAAATAAAGTAGTAAGGTGTTCAAGTACGTAGGAAAATTCGAAAGTTTCTAACAATTTGTTGATTATATTTTTTAGACTGATGTGTTTCTGAGTTACAAAAATGTTTTTAAAATTTTTTTTTGCCATTTGTTAGTCAATTTTGTTTTACCTTTCTGATATTTATTTATAAAATGTTTTTCCAACTTACAGGAAATGGTTGAAATCCTCTGCCAGGTGTCACTTGCAATGTCTTACTTGCATGATAACCGTTTCATTCATAGAGATTTGGCAGCTCGTAACATACTTGTTCGACATATTGGTACAGGAAGATGTCCTCCCATTACTGTAAAAGTTGCAGACTTTGGACGTGCGCGACATCTCAATGAGGATGGTAAATATGTTCAAGCAACAGACCGTCCAATTCCTGTCCGCTGGACCTCACCAGAAGCCCTCAGGAATGCTGAATTTTGGGATAAGAAAAGTGACGTATGGAGCTTTGGGGTTTTAATTTACGAAATTGTAACGAAATCCATTAACAGTCCATACGATTGTGGAAGCAAGGTATTAAAATTAATTTATAAAATATGAGTAAACCTTAATATAATTTTGGTATATATATATATATATATATATATATATATATATATATATATAATATATATATATATATATATATATATATATATATATATATATATATATATATATATATATATATATATATATATATATATATTATATTTATACTCACAACTTTTCCCACAAACGTGGGGTGTTGACTACCAGAAGTCACAACTTAACAGCATTCATCCCCTCACCAATCTTTTCCATTCATTCCTGTCCTTCGTCAACCGCAAACCCTCCTCCCATCCCAACCCCCTATCCCTCAATAAGTCCTTGACTCCACTTACCCAACCTCCCTTAGGTCTCCCCCTACCTCTTACACCTTCAACTTCCGATATAAACACCTTTTTAGCTAATCTCTCATCATTCATCCTACAAACATGCCCAAACCACCTCAGCATGTTCTGCTCATCTCTCTCAACCTTACTCCTTCCCCAAACACATTTCTCCTTTATTCTCACATTCCTAACTCTATCTCTTCTACTTACACCACATACCGCTCTCAGACCTTTCATTTCGAAAACTTCTACCTTTTTTCTTTTTCTCGCATTTATCCTCCACACCTCGCTCCCATACATAACAACCGGAACACAACATCCCTCAAACATTTTCTTCTTTCACTTCTCTTGTCAACCTTCCTCTCTTCCAAATATCCCTCAAGCCTCCCAAAACTTTCTCCCCCTCTCTTATTCTATATCCAACTTCGTCACCCTCACAAACATCACCCCCCTCAAAATTCACACCCAGATATTTAAAAGAATTAACCCATTCCAATCTCTCCCTCCCCACCTTAATTAGCAATTCATCTCCCCCACCTACAACCCTATCTACACTCTCCCCATTTTTCATCCATAACACTTTACTCTCGCAAACCTATCTCATCACAACATTTTACAAACTCATCCACCAAAACTTTTAAACCCCCTTGTGACTCAGACAAAAGTACAACATCATCCGCATATAATAACACATTCACATTCCATATATCACATTCCCTTTACCTTCTCTTTCCATCAACCTCAACACTTTATCTATAAATAAATTAAACAAACCCGGAGACATAACACAACCCTGTCTCAAACCATTATTCACCTCAAAAAAATCCGTTTCCATTCTATTTATTCTGACACACGCTCTACTATTCCTATAAAGTGATCTAATGCCCTCAATTACTTTCTCCTCAATTTCATACTCCCTCAAAACATCCCACAGTTTATTCCTATCCACCCTATCATATGCTTTCTCTAAGTCCATAAAACACATATATACATCCTTCCCTTTTTCTCTCTTTTTTTCTTCAATCATTCTTAAAGTAAAAACCTGATCCATACACCCTCTTCCTTCTCTAAAACCTCCTTGTTCTTCACAAATCATTTCATTAATCCCAATCTTATTCAATAATATTCTACCATACACTTTACCCACTATACTAAGCAAACTTATACCCCTATAGCTCCCACACTCAAATTTATCCCCCTTTCCCTTAAATAAAGGAACTATACAGGCATCTTGCCAATCTTGAGGCACCTTCCCCATTACCCAACATAAATTAAATAACCTCATTAACCAATTTACTACACTTACCCCCCCTTCCACTAACATCTCACCACTTATCCCATCCAAACCTGTCGCCTTACTCCTCTTTACTTTCCTCAGAGCTTTACCTATTTCTTCTAACGAAATTCCACCATCAACCTCTTGGATCAATCTACCCCTTTCTCTCTCCAGCACCTCTACTTCCCTCCTTACCTCATTCACATTCAAGAGCTTACCAAAATACTCTACCCATCTAGCTCTAACTTCACTTTCCACCTGTCTTATTTCTCCATCTAACCCTTTTACTCCATCACTCAATACCTCCCTCTTATTCCTAACCTTATTCACCTCCTTCCAAAACATCTTACTCCTTTCTCTAAAACTCTCAACTATCTTATTACCCCATTTCTCATCTGCTCTTTCTTTCGCCCTCCTTACCTCCCGTTTGGCTAACCTCTTCTTTACCTTATATGATTCCCAATCCTCTAAACTTTTTGTGCTCAAATATTTTTCAAACGCCTCCTTTTTTTCCTTTACTACTATATTCACCTCCTCGCACCACCATTCACTACCCTTTCTTCTACACTTTCCTCCCACCCTCCTCACCCCACATGCATTCCTTGCACTTTCTACCAATACCGCCTTAAACCTCCCCACTCCTCTTCCACACCCCCTAAGACTCCTCCTCTTACCTCTTCCCAACCTATATTTAGCTCTCTTTTAAAATGTTCCCCTACTTCCCTTTCCTCCAGTCTTTCCACTCTCACAATCTCTACTCCCCTCTCCGAACATCCAATCTTTCTCCATCCCCCTTTCACTCTAATTTTGGCTAACACAAGAAAATGATCCGAAATTCCTCTGGCGGATCCCCTAAAAACATTCACGTCTAATAATCTATCCCTTATCTTCTTCCTAATACATATATAGTCTATCAAACCCCTTTCACCATTTACCCCACTAACCCAGGTCAACTTATGATTCAACTTTTTAATAAACCATGTATTCCCTATTATAAATCTATTAGCCATACAAACTTCTATTAAACTCTCTCCATTCAAATTTCTATCACCACACCCCGAATGGACCCACCAGCCCTCCTTCCATGTCTGTACCAACTCTTGCATTTAAATCACCTACTAAACACACATTTACACCTGCCCCAAAACCCCCTAAGCAATCATTTAAGTTCTCCCAAAACACACTTCTTTCTTCTTCCCTCGCTCCATTCACTGGCGCATAAGCACAAACAAACACCCATTCCTCTCTATTAAACCTTAGCTTCACCCATACAATTCTTGATGAAATTCTTACACACTCTCTCATACATTCCCACCATCTTTGACTCAACACTATCGCCACCCCTTCCCTAGCTCTCACTCTCTCACTAACTCCTGAAAACACCCCTTTAAAGTCCCCAAATTCAATCTCTCCTTTCCCTTTTAGTTTAGTTTCAGTCAACCCTAATAAATCCAGCTTTTTATCCTTACATATCTCCCCAATTTCCACTTTTTTCAAATCATCATTTAAACCTCTTACGTTCAAACAACCAATTCTACACACCACTGAACCCCTTTTTAACTCCATTCTTACTACTCTGGTAGTATACGATTCGCGTCCCACCCACTGGAGGATTGAACCTTCTCCTCGCAGCACATATATATATATATATATATATATATATATATATATATATATATATATATATATATATATATATATATATATATATATATATATATATATATATATATATATATATATATATATATATATATATATATATAATTTTTAAAAATCACTTTATTAAAAAGATAAACTTTTAAGATGACAGATTTAGAAAGAACAGCTTACGTTATGGCTTGTTAACCTCAAGCCCTATTCAGTTCAGTTCTGAAGAGGGATTGAGGTTAACAAGCCGAAACGTAAGCTGTGCTTTTTAAATCTGTCATCTTAAAAGTTTATCCTTTTAATAAAGTGGTTTTTAAAAATTGTTTACATATACGGAACATGAGTTGTTGAAAGTCCTTTTGCGCTTAATCTATATATATATATATATATTATATATATATATATATATATATATATATATATATATATATATATATATATATATATATATATATATATATATATATATATATATATATATATATATATATATATATATATATATATATATATATATATATATATATATATATATATATATTAGAAATATTCAGACAAGCAAGTGAAGGAGATGGTTCCTGTGAAAAACATCAAACTAAGGCCGCCTCCAAATTGTTCTAAATTTCTTGGATCATTAATGAAAGAATGTCTCCAATTCGACCAAAAAACTCGACCCACGTTCACAGAAATTGTTCACAAACTTCTTTCAAGCGAATTTGTAACAGATGATTTCATCGTAGGTCGCTTTTTCATTAACAAAACTGTCTCTTTAAAGTTTACCATTTACTAATGGAAGTGTAATAGAATTTTATAATAATTGTTAATTGTCATGAATGGTCATACTTTCTAAAACTATCAGTAGGCATTGCGCAATGTATTCTTACTAATAATATCCAAAAATCTTTTTTTTTTTGGGGGGGGAGGGGGCGGAGAGTCACTAAATTAAGTTCACAAATCTTCCCTTTTCAGCAATTCACTTTGAGTTACATGAGGGCAATTTAATTAAAAATGTATGTTTTAAGATTATTATTATTATTATTATTATTATTATTATTATTATTATTATTATTATTATTATTATTTTATTATACCTCCTTGTTAATTTGCCTACCTTACCGTGGTAAAAGGGTTTGGATCTCTTCTTTGATATCCGTGAAGTAGCACGTGTTACCTGTTTTTTGTTTCTTTTTCCTCCAACTTTTGTTTTTTTTTTATATATATATTTCCCACTTTTCTTGGTTCCGTTCCCTCTCCTTTCAATCTTATGTATGTTGGTACGTAACTCCGCTCCCTTATAAGGAGTTACCTCGCTTTTTTTTTTAATTCATCACCAGGCCTTTGTGGTTTTTCTGTTATATGTGCCTGTGACAGTTCCAAGTCTACCCCACTCTCCTTTTTTCGTAGATGAGGGTAAAGGTTAAAAACCGATCATTTTCAACTTTGACCGGGTAAGGGACCTGGGTGGAATCAGGAGCAGAGATCCGGAGGGCTCTTCCGAGGTCAGTTGGTGTCTACTTTTCAACTCCTTACGTCGCTATGCCCTCTTATACTTAGTAAGGTCCTAAAGGATGCTGCCCTCTATACGACTGACTCCCACAACTCAAACCTTCGTCTGTCCTTAATGTTCTTGGTGTTTCCTTTTCTCGTAATTTTCCTTAAAAATTATCACATTATTTCTCTGCTGCACAAGCTTCTAAAAGGCTTGGTGGATTTGGATGTCTTTAAAATTTCTGCAAGCCAAGGCAATTACTTGCTCTTTATATGGTTGTTAGAGAAGACATTATTTGATCCATCATGTAAGATTTTTTTCATATATCAAATGAATTGGACTCCTTAAAATCACTTTTCCTAAAAATAGATTCCCCGGACCTCTCATTGAAAGTGCTTTTAAAAAACAGTTCTCTTCAAAATTTCAACAACCACTTCAGACCAAATTAACCATACCTAAAGAACTTTTATTCTTCAAGTTGCCATTTTTTTTTTTTTTTTTTGGAGATAATGAGTTACCTAATTGAACGAAAAATTAATGGAATATTAAAATTTTTTTACCTCATCTTAATCTTAAACCAGTTTTTAATAAGAATTGCAAAACTTTTTCAAGTCCTACACCTTTTTCCTCATCAGTAATATAAAAATACAATTGTGGCAGCTGTGTTGATGGCTATATTGGAAAGACTACTCTAAGTCTTTCAAAACACATTGCTGAGAACAAAGGTGTTTCCTTCAGAACTTTGAACCTGTTGCATCATCTCCCCTTCTGCTATTAACATTAATTTTCTCCAATTAAATCATTCAATACAAGATTTAAGTTTTAAAATTTAGATTTTGATCATGAGGGGTACCTCCATTTGTTATAATCTTTGTATATTCGGCATCACAAACCTGAATTAAATGAAAATTTACAGTCAGATAATATTATAATTTTGAAATGATATTTCGACATGTGATAGAACTTTTCTCTATATCAGGGGTGGCCACTAACCTTAACTTTGAGAGGCGCAAATTTATTAAGCTGCTTCGAAGCGAAGCCATTATTAAGAGATTAATGGTTTACAGAATGAAGACATTTTTTATTTTACAAAACATGAAGAAACATTTATTAATGGAATATTAAACATTTATTACATTTATTACTAACTATTATTTTACAATAACATTATTGTTCAATTACAAAACAGAGAAAAATAGTTTACTTTTGAGAAGTGCTTTTTCGAGTATTCATTTTTGCTGTTAGTTGTTTGAAATCTTCCTGATAATTGGTAAGCGCAGTTTGCACGAGTTCACTTAAATGTTCATCAGTTAATTCAAGTTGATATTTAGATTTAATGAACTTAGCGTTGAGTACAGTGATTCACACACATAAGTAGTTCCAAATATTGAGATAAGTCTTTTGACATGCTCTTTTGTTAGTGGGTATTTTTCATATGGAACTTTATTCTAAAATTCTATTGCTGAAACGACACTCCGTTGCAGTCCTTTTGGTCCTTCGTTCTCTTGCAGCTCTAGTAGCTTAAGTGTTCTCGTGTTCTCAAGAAATAAATCTGATATTGATTTCTTCAGCAAGACCAAACATTTTTCATAAATAATTTTTTGTTTTCACCTGACGTCAGGAAGGCCTTCAGTAATTTTCTTCAAACGTTTGAAATGAGCGAATGTTTTTTAGTCTCAAGGTCTTTCCGAAAGAATTAATTTGCTAAATGCACTCTGCACTAAATCATAAATAAGTTTTTCTCTTCCTTGTAATATGCTTAGCGCTTGTAAATGCTGAATCACATCTGTAAAGAAAGCCAAATCTAACAACCACTGGGGTCATCAAGTTCAAGAAAATATTTTCCTTTTTCTTGCATAAACTGTTTGATTGGATGAAGTAATTGGAAAATTCTGTTAGCAACATTTCTAAGCAATACCATGATACATAATCAGGAAGTTCGTCATTGTTCATGTCTTCTATGAAGATATGAGCTGTCGGTGTATTTTGACACTTGAGCCAATGCAGTTCACCATTTGTAGAAGTACCTGCATAACATGCGGATTTTGAAAATATTTTTATGCTAAATGTTCTCTGTGAATAATACAGTGTACAGGTAGGAAATCAAGGTATGATGTGTCATCATTTAAAAGCCCAGTAAGCCCTTGTTTCTTACCTGTCATAGATGATGCACTGTCGGTAGCAATGCTGACAATATTACGGATAGTCACTGTGTTTTTCAATACAACATCATCCAGGGCTTCTTTAATGTCACAACCACGAGTAGTATCCTTCAAAGAAACCAGATCTAAGAGCTCTTCCACCACCTCCAAGTCTTTTGACACATACCCCATAAATATGGCTAGTTGTGGCTTATCTTTGATATCTGTAGGCTAGTCCAAAGCCAGACTAATTGCTGAGCACCCAATAAATTCTTTTTATAATTATTTTAGATATCGCCACTAATAACAGAAAATCGCCTTTCTCTATTGCGTGTCTAGCAGCGGGTATTTGGTCAATCAGTTTTTGCAGTTTCGGGTTTAAAAATATAAATAAGTTGTGCTATATTCTTCTTAATAAACCCCCCCCCTCTCTGTATGGCTTCTTTGCTTTTGCAATATTAAAAGTCAAGACGAAGTCAGCTTCGGTTGTCAAGTCTGTTTCCTTGATAAACATTGACATAACCCTACTCTGACCATGAAGTTTTTCCTTTAATGATTTAAATTTAGTTTCCCTTAACTGAGAGCCAACAGGAAAATCTTTACTGAAACCACTGTGGTTAGTGTCCTTATTAGTGTCATTATACCACTGGACTTGAACTGTGACTACGTTATTTGACACAAAAGACACATTGACTTACCGTTTCTTTCAACGAAAACGAATTCCTCCTCTCACTCTGTATTAAAAGCTCGATCCTCCGCTTCATATTTACACTTCTTAGACAGCATCTTAACTATTAGGACACCAGAAATTTTAGGCCACAACTGTACTCAAACAATCGAATTGCGCAAAGAAAAATAACATCACTCCCTATTGCCTACGTGAGCAATTGGCTACTGAGCTGCCGCCGGCAGAATGTACAGTGCTACCATGTCAAACACCTAGCTTGACGTGTGCGCAGTGTTGCCAAGTCCATAAGAAAATGGTGCATGAACAATATTGCCTGTTCATTACAAAAGTTAAGCGTTGTCAGGCTGGGCAGAGTTTCTATTTAATTATATTTAATATATTATGCTTTTTAAAATCTGTATTATTTTTATTCTTGGTTTCAAGGGACGTACGAGATTGACTCAAGAGCCGCATACGTCTCTCGAGCCTCGTTGTAGCCACCCCTAATATATATATATATATATATATATATATATATATATATATATATATATATATATATATATATATATATATATATATATATATATATATATATATATATATATATATATATATATATATTTTTTTTTTTTTTTTTTTTTTTTTTTTTTTTTTTTTTTTTTTTTTTTTTTTTTACAGAACGCCACCACTCACGGGCAGAGCCCTTTTCAAGGAGGGGACACACACATAAGGAGAAAATTTCTTTAGACACACACACCTAACGTACAGCCCTCAGGTGGGCACAGACGGAAGCCTTGAAGCCTTGAAGAGAGGAAGATTAAATACAGGAGGAAAAATAGATGATGGTAGAGAGTTCCACAGAATAGAGGTGGCTGGAAAGAATGGAGGCACTACAACGGGCTAGCCTGGGGTTTCCTACGTCCACACAAAATTGGTGCGAAAGCAGGGCACCCCTTGTGCAACGAGGACGACGCAATGGTGGAGGAATGCGAGAGGCCAATTCCCTAGAGCACCTGCCATTGTAATACCTATAGAAAAGAGATAGCGCGCCAACGTCACGTCGCAGAGATAGAGGGTCAAGAGAGTTTGAAAGTAGGGGACAGTTTATTAATCTCTTAGCTTTTGAATCAACCCTATCCAGAAGAGAGGAGGAGCCTGAGCCCCCCCAAATATGCGAACAGTACTCCATACAAGGGCGAATAAGACCCTTATATATTTGGAGTAACTGCTCAGAACGAAAAAAATTCTCGCAATCTAAACAGGACTCCCAGCTTCTTAGAGGCCGCTTTTGCAACCATTGTAATATGTGGTTTCCAAGACAGTTTGTTGTTTATGTTTAGACCAAGAATGTTAATGTTATTTACAGGTGAGACGAGAGAGCCATCGAAGAGGATAGGAAAGTTAGGAGGTGTTTTTGAGAGGGAGATGTGAAGAATTTGAGTTTTTAAAGAGTTGAATTTCACAAGGTTTCTATGACCCCACCGGGAAATCCCATCCAGATCTGCAAGAATAGAATCGGAAAGTTGAAGAAGACTAGAAGCAAAAGAGAGAGCAGATTTGAAATGAGTAGAAGAATGTAGAGTTGAGTCATCAGCATAAGAGTGAACAGAGTTAGAAGTGCAGTGGAGAAGATCATTAATGAAAAGTAAGAATAGAGTTTGGAGATAAAACAGATCCCTGAGGAACACCACAGTTGACAGAAAAGGAGGAAGAGGTCGCTCCATCTACAAGATCCGAAATGGAACGATCTGAGAGAAAATTAGACAAGAGTAAGCAAAGAGAAGGAGGAAACCCAAAGGAAGGGAGCTTGGAGAGCAGTGACGCATGCCATACCCGGTCGAAAGCCTTGGATATGTCAAGCGCCACACACAAGACTCCCCGAAGTCCCTAAGGGCAGAAGACCATAGATCAGTAAGATAGGAAAGTATGTCACCAGTTAACCTCGAGCGTCGAAAGCCATAATGGTGATCTGAGAGAAGAGAATGAGACTCCAAATGATCCAGGAAATGAGAGTTGAGGAGAGTTTCAAAAATTTTAAACAGAACACAAGTGAGAGCTATAGGTCGATAGTTGGAAGGGTCAGAGCGACTACCTTTTTTTTTGGGGGGGGGATCGGCTGAACAAATGCACGCTTCCAGCATTGAGGAAAAGTATTAGTATTAAGGCATAGAGAGTAGAGATGAACGAGGACAGGGGACAACTCGGAAGTACACTCCCTCAGAACACGAGGGGGAATGCCATCCGGGCCACTGGCCTTTCTGACGTTCATAGATTTCAGGATCCCATGCACCCGATCATGAGTAATTACAGATGGAGGCATGGGACACCTGAGAGGAGAAGGAGTAGGAGGAGGGATGCCAGAATATATATATATATATACATATATATATAATATATATATATATATATATATATATATATATATATATATATATATATATATATATATATATATATATATATATATATATATATATATATATATATATATATATATACTTACTACTTACTTTTTTTCCCCTTTGACCTTCCTCACTGGAAGGGCCACACTGCCTTTAGGAAATCCGCAACTGCCGCCGGCCGTACCCAAAGGTCTCTCAGAGAGATGTGATGTTGGGTTCTGTGTTGTGTAAGGGAGGAGCATCTCAGAAGGAGGTGTCCTGTTGTGTCTGGTTCTATATATATATATATATATATATATATATATATATATATATATATATATATATATATATATATATATATATATATATATTATATATATATATATATATATTATATATATATATATTATATATATATATATATATATGCGTCGCCAGCTTCCAAGCTAGGAGGTGGTGCAGCTTGAAATTTTAAAGAACTTACAGAGAAAGAAGCAGACAAATTAAACTAGAAACATTTGAATGGATAAGGAAATAATTAATATTTAATTAATTTTTGTTTTATTAATACTACCTATAGAATATGAAATACAATATGAAATGATGAATTCACAGTATGGAACAGTTGCAAATAATTCATATTATTAAAAAAGTAATTTTCTTGAGTTCATGGCAAATTTATCAACTACTTCTTGAATAAAGTAATCATAATAGTCAAACACAAATTTCTGTTTACACGCATCATAGCCATCTCTTTTAATCTGTTCCCTCTACATAGTGCTTTATAGCCAAGTCTTGATCCTTCGCAAGTACTAAAAGATCACTCTACTGTACTTACTGGTGGTGCATGTCTGGTCGAATAGCATCAGCAGAGATTTTTCGTCGCCTGAAAGAAAGGTTCATCTTCTTTAAGACTTGGGAGACAACAAGATCTTTTAGTTCTTCACTTCCAAATTTTGTAACAAATTTCCAACTCTTCTTCTTTTCCATCTAAATGGTAAAAGCTGTAAAATGAGGCTGCTTTTTTCTTTAATTCATCGATTGTCATGAGTGATTAGTGGAAAGGATATAGATTTGTCAGTTGCAAATCAGGTATATTTTCAGTAGAAAACCGCAATTCTAAAGAATAGATTATATAAAATCCAGATACGGAATTATTAAGGATTTTCACCAGAACTCCGTGGGATTTGTTGCTAGATGGTTGATGCGGTGCTGTTGCTCGGCGATTTGATTTGCTTCTTCTAACACCACCAGTGATTTTGTCTTCATCCTTACGATGGTGCCTGACAATATTCACAATGCATTGAACGTGCTGCTAGGTTTTAACAATATCCAAGGTCTTGAATTAAAGACCATTTTCACGACTAGCTCTAACACCGCAGAGTACCCCAGCCATGATAAATGACGACTTACATGCCATTGAATGAACCTGAAAGGCTCTTTTCCTTGTAGCGGCGGCATTTCCTTTAATAGAAAAGAACGCATGCATTATTTGTACAAAGTGCTCCTTAAACACTGATATACTT
>SEYY01004789.1:17500-35000 GCA_009176605.1 Armadillidium nasatum
TTTGATACAGAAAAACGTCAGAAATTGAGTTTTTTTCAGCGCTTTGAAATAAATATACCTTGCAAATTTGATAATAGGTAAAAAATTTAAAAAAAAAAATATTATAATTGGACCCTCCCCTTATGTATTTTTAAATAGCATTTTAACCAAATTAACTTTGCTCGCAAAACTAAATTTTGAATTGAAATCTAAGTTTCCACTTATAAACTCTAAGGAAGAAAAAAAACTCAACATGGATTATTATTTATTATTTAAACTTTCAATTATAAAACTTAAATGATTAACATTAGAATTTTTACCCAAGGATCAACACTTTTAAAACATATTTCTTTGCAAATTAATTTTTTGTTTTTGTTTTATTATTCTGTAACTTTAAAAACTTAATTTTTTTTTTTTTAGTAATTACCAACTTAGTTTTAGGTATTTTGTAATTAAAATGAAGTAGGACACACAAATTTAATTATTTTGCTCATTATAACTTTTTTTGTTTTTTGAAATTAATTTAAAGTTACAAACATAATTAATTGGTTCTGTTAGAGTTAACCTAAAGTATATGTACTATTAATACTGTATGAATATTTTCTTTGTTACCATTCAATAAAGACTATGTTCCATTATGCAGACTACACATATAATATTTGAATTCTATTTCTATCAATTCTATCTCTTGTATTGTTGAACGAACTTGTACTATGTGATATACATGTAAATAAAGGCCTAAGTAAGAGTACCTGTCTTTCTCTCTGTTCTGCCCTATGTAATATTATCATTTATATTTCTGCTATCATGACAAATAATATGCCAAATATAAAATAATGAATTAAATTAAGTAAATTAAGATTGAACTGGGTCAGCAATGTCTTTTTATAAATTACATTTTAATTACTTTGCAATTTTATTCTGGTGGAATAAAAGCGATTTAATTTTAATAATAAAAGTAAAAATAATTAAGACCATTCAAAGTTAAATATTAATAAACTAATGTTAAGTCCATGTCTAGCTATCCTATTTATAATAAAGAATAAAAGTTACAGCCACTAAGTAAGAACTTGTTTATTTGTTAATTTCCTTAATAGTTCAATTCAATTAAGTTGTTTAATGATATTTTTATTTTTTATTCTTTAAATCAGAACTATGTATAATCATGTGTGTTTTTAAGCTCGATTTCCCATTACATGCATAACTACACTCACAACATTTAAGTAACTATATTTTAATGATTTAATAAATGGATTTTTAAGCTTCCTTTCTGATTGCATTCATAGGAACACTCAGAACATTTAAATAACTTTACACTTCCATGTATACGCATGTGTGTCTTTAAGTTTCCCTTATGATTACATACATAGGAGCATTCCGAACATTTAAATACATTTCCATGTATATGCATGTGTTTTTTTAAGTCTCCTTTCTTATTGCATTCATAGTTACACTCAGAACATTTAAATACTTTTTCATGATTTGACAAATGGAGTTTTAAATTTCCTTTATGATTGCATTCATAGGAACACTCAGAACATTTAAATAACTTTACACTTTTATGTATAAGCATGTGTTTCTTTAAGTTTCCCTTATGATTACATACATAGGAGCATTCCGAACATTTAAATACATTTCTATGTATAAGCATGTGTTTTTTAAAGTCTTCTCTATAATTGCATTCATAGGAGCATTCCGAACATTTAAATAACTTTACATTTTTATGATTTACTAAATGGTTTGTTAAGCTTATTTTCTGATTGCATTCATAGGAGCATTCCGAACATTTAAATAACTTTTCATTTCCATGTATAATCATATGTTTTTTTAAGTTGCCTTTATGATTAGATTCATACGAGCAGTGAGAACATTTAAATGCTACACCTCCATGTATAATCATGTGAGTTTTTAAGTTTCCTTTATAACTGCTTTCATAGTTACATACTTTACATTTAAACAATTTGACATTGCTGTGAATTAACAAATGTTGTTGTAACAAAACTTTAGAATTACATTCATAACTGCAATGGTCACATTTAAACTTTGTGTCGTGTGTTTTTAAATGGCTTTTCAACTCGTCTTGGCCTTTAAAACTAAAATTACAAAATGTGCAACTGAAGTTTTCCAGGTGACTCTCTTCAAGGCTTTGATCACGTGTTACTGACGATTGGGGTCTGCTTTTTGAAGTACTTTTCATTTTGGAACCTTTTTCTGCCTCACCAACATCGCCAAGGAGTGTCTGTACAAAACAATTAAAAAAATTAAATGAATTCAGCATAAAGCTTATATGCTTTACAAAAATACTTATAAATGTAAAATAATTACTATTTTTCACATAAATTTCTTTTAATGTCAAACAAATTTTAACATTTTAATAAAAATGAAAAGCAAATTTACGTGTGTAACTCTACAATTATTATTTTAACTCTACAATTATTATTTGTGTGTAGATGGCAGAACTGAGAAGGGGGAGAACGATTCCGAGACATGTGGTAGCTGTGCGAATGGTTAGTGTGGACAATGAGAAGACGTGCGAGGACGACCTCCTTTTGACGGTTGCGCCTGTGAGAGGATGACCATTCGCCAATGATAGGTTTTATGTACACTCACCTTATCCACTATCTGATCACTCGTCTAACACTCCTACCAGAGGGACTGCAACATGAGAAGTAAACATGCAAGAAGGACGATGACAGAGGGTGAACCTGTTGAGGCTGCTCCAACTGTCCGGGCACTGGAATGTCGAGGGCTTACAGTACGAGGTAACGGTGGTAGTTGGCAGAGGCCTTCTAGGCGAAGAGGAGGAATTTCTAGAGTCAATGTTCTGAGGAAGTTCCAAAATCCGCGGGCCAACAATCACTGCAGGGTTTTACCAAAGGTATCCACAGAGTTCCAAAGCAAATTAGTAGAATCCACATATGTATTGAAGTTATATGGCCCCCTACATGAGTGTCGAACTCATGGTACAGCGCTGGAAGGCTAGGATTTTCTTATTAAAGATGTTCCAGAGGAGCCAGGGGAAAAAAATCAAATCTGATGAAGGGTCGAGTGAACTGGATTACCAACTGGGATGGCGCAGTCCACACTCCAAACAGCACAAGTGGCGCCAGGGTTTGCCTTCCAAAAGAAAAACAGGCATCGGTGGGCACATGCCCCTCTGACATAAAGGAAAAAAGTTTGCATACATAACGAACGTATGTAAATAAGAGAGAGTGAAAAAGTAACAGTAAAGAAAAGAAAGAGTGAGAAGTGTAATAATAATAATAAATGAATAATATGGGCAACAATACAAAAACTATGAGATGAATAAGAAAACTAATAAAGATAATAAAATAATAATAATAAAAATAATAATAAAAATAATATAGGAATAAGATCCTCAGAAAAGAAACCAAACAAATGGAAAGAAAAGAACTAAATCACTATCATACTTTTTAGCAGGTACCATTCCTGAATGGTACCTGGGCACCCTCACCACTACAATGGGGGTATGCTGTCAATCGATATATATATATATATATATATATATATATATATATATATATATATATATATATATATATATATATATATATATATATATATATATATATATATATATATATATATATATATATATATATATATATATATATATATATATATATATATATATATATATATATATATATATATATATATATATATATATATATATATATATATATATATATATATATATATATATATTATATATATTATTGCTGGAAACGTGAGCTCATTCAGCCTACTTCTGAGGCGCCTACAGCATTTCTTCAATCCACCCCAGTTGCTTGCTCTGTATAGGGGTGTTGTTCGCCTCTGTATGGAGTATGCGTCACACATCTGGGGTGGTTAAACTCATACAGCTCTCCTGGAAAAGGTGGAGTCTAGGGTTTTTCGCCTTATCAACTTTCCTGCTCTCACTAATTCTCTCCAATCTCTTTCTGCCCGTCGAAATGTTGCGTCACTCTCTCTATACTATCGCTATTACAATGGACACTGCTCTTCTGAACTCTCTCGTCGCATACTTTCTCCATTGAGAAGGGCTAGTGCTACTCGTCTTTCTACACAATCTTATCCTTTCTCTGTCCAACATTATGACCCTAGACTTGACCGCTATGCTCAATCTTATATGTACTCTACTGGTAAAGTCTGGAACACACTTACTTCATCTATTTTTCCAACTTCCTGTGATTTACACACCTTTAAATGCCGTGTATCAGGTCATGTCGGCTTTTAATTTGACCATGTTGCCGACTTTTCCCTAACTCTGGTGGAATTTTAGTAGGCCTCTGGCCTTTGCTCACCAGAGGTATATAAAAATATATATATATATATATATATATATATATATATATATATATATATATATATATATATATATATATATATATATATATATATATATATATATATATATATATATATATATATAATATATATATATATATATATATATATATATATATATATATATATATATATATATATATATATATATATATATATATATATATATATATATATATATATATATATATATATTATATATATGTATATATATATATATATATATATATATATATATATATATATATATATATATATATATATATATATATATATATATATATATATATATATATATATATATATATATATATATATATATATATATATATTATATATATATATATATATATATTATATATATATATATATATATATATATATATCTATAAATTAATATATATATATATATATATATATATATATATATATATATATAGTATATATATAATAGTCAAAATTAACAATAAATTAAGTTACAAAAATCTTGAAAACAACAAAATCTTTTTTGCATCCTTAGCTATGATGGATTTAATACCAATATTAATACCATTAAAAAAAAAATGAATACATGTAATAGAGACAGAGTTTAAGATAGGAATATTAAGAGATTAAAAGAGGACCTGCAACGACACATGACCTTTGACATTGTGTAACTCAAAAGTAGTGAATCAAATGGAAGGAAAAAATTTTTTTAAACATTACCAGCAGAAAACACGAAGGAATTAAAAAGAGCAAATTAGAGGTCAAAGAGCTGGACAGCGAAGAATGAGACTTTGTGGGACGAAAAAAATGCAAGCTCTCGTAGAAGGGGAAGATCAGAAGAGCAATGTTCACGAAGGGAAAGATCAGAAGAGCAATGTTCACCAAGGGAAAGATCAGAAGAGCAATGTTCACCAAGGGAAAGATCTGAAGAGCAATGTTCACCAAGGGAAAGATCAGAAGAGCAATGTTCACCAAGGGAAAGATCAGAAGAGCAATGCTCACTAAGGGAAAGATCAGAAGATCAATGTTCACTAAAGGAAAGATCAGAAGAGCAATGTATATACTATGCAATTACAGAAGTCATCCGTACATAAGATCAATTAACTGAGGTGGTGTACAAGTGGTTTAGAAGATCTCTTAGAACTAACCTTTCAGACCTTTTTTTTAGTGATAGAAACAAAATGATTCCACCAATAAAGATTGGAAGAAAAAGAAATACAAAAAATATTTAAGGAAAGTTGATGGTTACATCTGGATGTTTTCAAATTAGATTATAGAGGAACTGATGAATGTTTCTAATAGAAAATAAAAAGGAAGCAAGTTTTCGAAGTATTGAAAACAACCATGTTTTCTTGACTCCAGTTATTAATGAAAAAAAGGCAGAATTCTACTGCTTTAAAACAACCGTTTTACAATATTTAAAATGAAAAATTAACAAAAACTTATAGTCAACTTGAGTGGATACTAGAAATGACTGAGAGAAGATCCTTAACGAGCAATATAAAGAGGATAAGGAATTAGGGACCAATCGGGGCCAGATCTGAGGTCTTGGCCGGGGTCTGGGTTACCAAAAATTTGTAAAGAGGTATCATGAAATATTATGTTAAGATTAGATATAATTTTAATTGAAATTAGTTTAATTATAAGGAAGTAGAATAGCCAACATTCACTTAAATTAATGATTAAATGCATTTTTTTCCACCAAAAAAAAATTCAGAAAATTATAGACTTTGTATAATAAAATTTTGAAAAAACTACAAGAATTTTGAAACTTTTTTCTTCTGATTCACAATAGTGATTCAACAAGTTTACTTAGGTAAGACCTTAAAGTTTGAAAAAATGTATGATATAAAAGATAAAATGAAACTATTGCCAAAGAATGTAGAAATGTTACTGTTTTTAAAATACAATCTTTGAGTAGTAGTAACATATTCAACGTTACTGCCCTCTGTTCCTGAACATTTCATTCCCCCAAGTTCTAAAACTTATGATGTAAATGTTCAAGAAGATTCTGATAGTGAATTGTGATTTAAGTGAATGAATTGTTTGATTCCTCTTTTATGTTGCTTCATTCTGCCCCATCCAATATGTAACGAAGGAATAACGGAATTCAAATTATAATATTCTTATATTTTGATTTAATTAACCGTAAATAAATATAATTTGCAATTAACCCCAGTTTTCCCTGATTATTAGCTGGGTCCTGGGATACAATCGAACCTTGATAAAAACCTATGGTCTCTCTTTCTCTAAGGTTAGAGAGAGAAGAAATTCCTTGCATAGCGTATGTGGTAATAAATCAGACTTATGGTTCAGTTCTCACAGATAAATTCTATATGGTGTTCCTCTTTGATTAAGGGTGGGAAAAAGCTCTAAAATATTATCTAAATAAAATATTTAAAGAAAATACAATGTCAGGCATTGGATGTGAGGATGGAAATGAGGGAAGAGAATCATATTATGAGGAATTATATGTAAATGTTTGATCGATGAGTTCATTATCAGAAGGTAATACAGCTGTACAGCGGTTAAAATAAACAGAATAGAGAAAGAACAAAGCTATCATTTTTGGTACGGTGAATGGGAAGAAAAGAACTGGAAATATAGTAATAATAAATATTTGGAGATAATTTTTGATAGGACAAATTTAACAAAATTCTATCTTAGAATATTAGTAGCATGAGACTAAAAAATTTTATGAAGATGACATCTTTGTGACGAATAAAGTAAGAACAATCGGAGGTATTGGCAAACAGGAAGTGAATCATTAATTTGTATGAATTACAGTTCTATTAAAAAATAAATCAGTCTGTATAATAATAATAATAATAATAATAATAATAATAATAATAATAATAATAATAATAATAATAATAATAATAATAATAATAATAATAATAATAATAATAATAATAATAAATCAAAATTTACCTTTAATTCTTTATCAGTCATCTTGTTGAAAAGAACCGAAGGAGATTTTGAAGTAGTTGCAATCTGTGCAAAAGATCGTTCTCCATCCGATTCAAATTGTGCCTCTGAATCTCCTCCGTCATTTACTTTATTCAATAATGATGAAGCATCATTTTCTAGGGTCACAAATTCCTGTAAATGAAATGACTCAGTAATAACAATAACAATAATAATAATAATAAAAATAAAAATAAATAAAAAATACACACATGTTCTTGTTAAAAAGTAAAATAATAAATTAAATAAAATAAAATTTAAAATAATAAAATAAAATTTAATAAAATTATTATTAAATTTTTATTATTATTATTATTTATTATTTAAAGAAATTTAATTAATAAAATATACTTTCAGCATTTAAATTTAAAATATAATAATTCATTTACTTTTATTTAAAGAAATATAAATATATATATACACAATGTGAAGCAACTTAACATTGGTTTGGCCAATTGGCTACAAACCATTGTTAAGGTATAGGCTTAACTTTTTCGGAATAATATTAATTAGATAATAATAATAATAATAATAATAATAATAATAATAATAATAATAATAATAATAATAGTAATAATAATAATAAAGTTTTCCATTCAATCAATAACTTGTTTATAATTTAAGTGAAAAACTATCATCTGATTTTCGGATTTTATGACATCATTGTTAATCAATTCTACATCATGCATGTATTCCTTCTCTGATTCTCTCAACTCTGATAGATTCAAACAGATTCAATATACAAAACACACTATCCCCAATATGTCAAAGACTTATGCAAGAACCAGACACAACAAAACACCTCCTTCTGAGATGCCCCACCCTTACACAACACAGAACCCTCCATCACATCTCCTCTCTGAGAGACCTTTGGGCACGGCCGGCGGCTGTTGCGGATTTCCTAAAGGCAGTGTGGCCCTTCCAGTGAGGAAGGTCCAAGGGGAAAAAAGTAAAGTATATATATATATATATATATATATATATATATATATATATATATATATATATATATATATATATATATATATATATATATATATATATATATATATATATATATATATATATATATATATATATATATATATATATATATCCAGTTATATAATTTATTATTATCTTAAAACATTTTTATTCGTACCTGATTTTCATCCAATATTTCTTCCTCCTCGATTGGAAAAGGTTCTTCATAAATAGTGATTTTCTCAGCTTCTTCCTCGATAAATTCCTCACAATTTCTCTCCTGTAAAAATTATTTTGTAATGACAACTGATAAAATACCACCATTAAAAATACTACTACTAAAATTAATTTCTTTTAAGTAATGATGAGACGATTAAAAGTTTTGACAATGAAAACTTTTGTAGATTTGACGATGACGATGACGATAAAACTGAAAAAGTATATTTTAGTTTCCATTATTTTAATAATGTAAAAATTTTATAACAGGGAAGAATTAATTTGTCTTTTCCTTATTCTTTATTCAAATGTATAAACATGATATTTTAGAATATAGTATAATAATATTGGCTCACTCGTTTTCAGCCTTAGATATGTGCTTATAGATATCAAAGAATTGGTCAAAAGTTAATAAAATATGATACGAACAAGCCTTGGCGTGTGAGAAGGGAGATGGAATCATGAGAGTTCGAACGACAATTCTTCGTGTAGGAAAATTGAGTCCTTCTGAGAAGATTGGGCTATTTCCAATATTTCCAAGGGACTTGGCTACCAAAATCAGATGATATTACCCTTCCAGATTTCTTCCTATAGAGCATGCTGAAAGGGAAAGTGCATAGGAACAAGCCAAGTACCCTCATACAACTGAAGGACAACATTCAGCAGGCAAATGGTGCTGTCACATTCAATGTGTTGGTGTCAAACCTCCGTAACATGGAAAAGTTTGTGCAGGTATGCCTTGATCCTAATGGAGATCACTTCCAACACTGTTGTGAGGCAAGAATGATTCTCGCACTCTAAGATTTATTTGTCATAAATTTTATTAACTTGTGATCATTACTTTGATATCAATAAGAGAATATCTGGGGCAGAGAACGAGTATGATAACTTGTAGTATCTTCACAATATTGACTACCGTTCATCCTTTAAACTATTAATAGTGGTGTTCCTCAGGGATCTGTACTATCCCAAACTTTTTTCTATTTTTCATTAATGACTTTTCTCAATTATTTCATCACCTACACACTTCTATGTTAATGACTCCACACTTCATTATTCCATTCAATTCGAATGGCAGTTAATTAACGGCAGTTAATAGTAGAATGGTGGCCATGTAGCAACTTAACCTCTGGTCTTTCTCGCATTTCAAATTGGAGCCGAGAAACCATGGTCATTTTCAATGCCTCAAAAACTCAGTTCTTCTATGTCTCCACTCGACAGAACGTTCCACACAATATGACATATTTTAGCCAGTCAAATTGAGGCATTACTCTGTCTATTATCCCTATATTACCTTCATTACAATGGACAATACTTTTCTGATCTCTATCTTCGTATACCTCCTCCACTGAGAAGGGAACATTCTACACAGTCTCACCCTTCCTCTGTCCAGATATCTGACCCAAAACTTAACCGCTATGTGGAATTTAACATATACTCAACTGGTAAATTCTGGAACACATTCTCATAATCTGCTTCCCAACTTCCTTTGAATACACACTTTCAAGCGCTGTGTATGGAGGCATGTCGACCTGTAACTTGAGCAGGCTTCCAGTATTTCACCAACTCTGATGGGAATTGATAGGGCTCTGGAGTTTGGCCACCAGAGTATATATATATATATATATATATATATATATATATATATATATATATATATATATATATATATATATATATATATATATATATATATATATATATATATATATATATATATATATCGATGGATTCTTAACGTAACGTAACGTAAATACTACACAGTCGCTAAACACATAAGCCCCAAGAAAACAACAACATTCACAAACTACAAAAAGGCAAACTGGACAAGCTCCACTCACCACATAGAAACACATTTACCTCAACAAGAAAAAACCAACACACATTCTCTACATTCAGCCATCAACTCCTTCCACAAAACAATACACAAAGCATCCAACTTATACATACCCAAGGGCTACAGAAAACACTACAACCCCTCGCTTACACCAGAAATCTGCAACCTCATAAAGCAAAGAAACCAACTCCGACAACATAAATCACACACAGCAGACATCATCATACAACTTATCACCCTAAATGAACAAATCTCAGCACTAATATCAAATCACAAAACAAACAGATTCAAAGAATACCTACAAAACAACCTAACAAACCCCAACGTTAAAAGAACATGGCAGGTAATCAAACGACTACACAACTCCCAAAACAATCCTCCATCATTAATTGAAGCCTTAAAAGAAAACAACAACACTCTACCTTCACCAAAACAACACTGCAATATCCTCGCCCAACACTACTCGAACATCTCCTATAAACCCACCCACAAAGACAATAGGAAAATAATCCAACAGCTCAAACACACACACTTAGAACACAATCCAAATCTTACACATGCAACTTCATCCCAGCAATATGGAAGAAGGCAATAATTACTCCCAAACTAAAACCCAGGAAAGACCCAAACCTCCCATCTTCATACCGCCCGATCTCCCTCCTATCCACACTATGCAAACTCTTAGAAAAACTCATTCATTCAAAAATCCAACCACTCATGCAAACCCCACAATTTCAACACGGATTCAGGAAATCCCACTCAACCACCACGGCCCTCACCACTATCTCGCAAAACATAATAAATGGCCTGAACAAAAAAACCATCCCACAGGACCATACTCATTGCCATCGACATCAACAAAGCATTTGATACAGTCCCTAAACATAACCTCATACAAAAAATCCTACATTCACCCATACCCAACAATTATAAAAATTGGATTTCCAACTTCCTCTCCGATCGTACAGCTCAAGTCTCCAACAAAAACCATCTTTCAAAAAAGAGTAAAACTAAGAAATGGTGTCCCACAGGGAGCCATCCTATCCCATCTATTATTTAACCTGGACACAGCAGACCTACCCACCCCACAAACACCAGACATGAAACTAATAACATACGCCGACGACAAATCCATCATAATTCAAAACCCCTCCATGCCCACAGCCACCACACTCACTCAATCATACATCCAACAACTAGAAACTTGGCTAAAATCAAACAGAATGACAGCTTCCCCCGAAAAATCCTCAATTACTCTTATTACTACCGACAAACACCAATCTCTCCTCCACCCACAAGTAAAACTAAATAATACCATCATACCATTAAACAAATTCCCCAAGATCCTAAGCCTCACATATGACACACGCTTCACCTTCTCAAAACATATCGAAAACATAACCAACGCTGCAAACAGGAAATTAAACATCATTCGAACACTGTTACATAACAATTTCACATAGCATATAAACAGTTCATCAGACCAACACTTAATTACGCATCTCCAGCCTGGTACCCTGCCACCTCAACCTCAAACATATAGAAGTTATAAAAAAAAACAAAATACCGCTCTTTGAATTATCACAGGTTGCACTAGAACCACCCCAATTCAGCATTTACACGAAGAAACAAAAATACTCCTGATCCGTATTCACCTTGACATGATAGGAACCCAATTCTACACAAACACCCTAGACATTTCACACCTCCGTCACTATACCCTACAAGACCACACAAGACACCGTCTAAAATTACCTTCATCATCCCCTTCCATATACTACAGCAACATATTCAAAACCATTCCACCTACTGCAAACAACACACCACTAATCAAACACATACACACCATCATAAAACAAAATTATCTCAACACCCGCCAACCAAATCATCTTCTCAACGAACAATCCCCCGAAATAGCAAATACACAAAACACATTACCACGCAAAACCCAAATTACCCTATCCAGATTAAGGTCAGGTCACCACCCTAATCTACAAGCATACAAACATAGATTCAATATACAAAACACACTCCCCAATATGTCAAAGATGTACGCAAGAACCAGACACAACAGAACATCTCCTTCTGAAATGCCCCTCCCTTACGCAACACAGATCCCTCCATCACATCACCTCTCTGAGAGACCTTTGGACGCGGCCGGCGGCCATCGCTGATTTCCTAAAGGCAGTGTGGCCCTTCCAGTAAGGAAGGTCCAAGGGGGAAAAAGTAAAGTAAGTAAGTAAGTATATATATATATATAATATATATATATATATATATATATATATATATATATATATATATATATATATATATTATATATATATATATATATATATATATATATATATATATATATATATATATATATATATATATATATATATATAGGAAAAATCACTAAATTTAGTGATTTTGAAAATCAAAATCACCACAAAAGTGATTTTAAAATTAAAATCCTCCAAAACCGGTGATTTGAAAAATCAAAATCAAAATCACTTTGAAAATCAAAATCACTTTCAGAAAATATTATAGTGCATTTAAAGAAAAAGAAGCAATAGTAATAGTAGTAGAAGTTGAATAAGAAGTAGAGGAAGTAGAAAAAGTGGGGGAAATAGAAGAAGTAAAAGTAGTAGCAATAGTAGTAGTAGTAGAAGAAGAAAAGGATTCTAGGAGAAGAAGAGGAAGAAAATTTTAGAATTATTATTAATAATAATTCCAGAAATAATAATAACAGTGACCAATAATAATAATAATAATTCTAGAGCCATTATATTAATAATAATAATAATAATAATAATAATAATAATAATAATAATAATAAAAGAAGGAGGAAGGGGGAAGAAGGAAAAGGAAGGGAACTGAAACAAAAAGAGAGATAAAAGGAGATTCTTGATAATTTGAGTTTATGGAGGTAAAACAAAGAGTGAAGGTTGAAAGTGGGCAACTTTTAGCTGAAAATTCACTTCCATTGATGTAGGCATCGTTCTTTTTTGTGAATAGTTTTGGGAATTGTGAAATCGGAACAGGAAGACATCCCAACGTAAAACCACAGAAAATGCTACCACATTAACACTAATAATAAGAAGTAGTAGTAGTAGCATATTATAAAAATATATTAGTAATGGAAATGAAAATAATAATAATTTAATAATAATAATAAAAAATTTTTTTTTTTTTTTTTTTTTTAAAAAAAAATTAAAAATTTTTAAATTTTTTCTGCCATATATATATATATATATATATATATATATATATATATATATATATATATATATATATATATATATATATATATATATATATATATATATATATATATATATATATATATATATATATAAGGAATATATATATTAATGTTTTTTTGCCTGTCCTTGAAATCGTTTGCCCCCTCTCAAAGTTTGTTCTGGTTACAGATCTGATTTTGTCTCTAATAGATAAAGAGCGTTGAAAGTGATACTTATGATCTGATAGAAAGAAATAAAATTAAAGATTATCAATTAAACGAGAGTTGAGAACAGTTTCAAAGAATTTTGACAGAATACAAGTGAGAGCTATAGGACGATAGTTTGAAGAATTAGAACTGCTACCTTTCTTCAGAATAGACTGAACATTTGTGTGCCTTCAGCACATAGAAAAGTATTATTATAAAGTCATAGAGAGTAGAATTGATTGAAGACAGGCGCTAATTCCGGCTTACACTTCCTAAATACAAAAGGAGAAAAGCCATCTATAGATTCCAGAGTCTCATGCACACGATCATGTGTGATTATAGATAGGGACATAGAACACCTGAAAGGAGAAGTACGATGAGGCATGAAAGAATGTCCTATGATGTAATTAGATGAGGAAAAGAGACTGAAAGCAAATTTACAGAAGTTATTAGATATGATTTTTTTTTAATTTCACCTCTGGTAGTCAAAAGCCAGAGGCCTACTAAAATTTCCACCAGAGTTAGGACAACATTATTGCTCACATGTACGCAACTTCTGCCTTTGGCTGAAAATTGAGGATAGATAGGGTAGGAGGAAACAGAGTAGAGTTTGCTGTCAGCGTTATCAAACACCTGAGTTTCGGTTAAGAACAAGAGATGAGGTCTAGAAAAAGAGAGGTGGTGTTTGGCAAAATGGAAATAAAAAGAGAACCCAAATGTTGAAGTTAACGGAAAAGGAAGACCGTGCACCAGGGCAAGTGGGCATAGAGGTTTTGGTGGCGCCAACAATATCACCAGAGGTCACCAACTCCCAAGTGGTGATGTGGGAAGGGGTGGATGCTTCGAGGGACGGCATTCAAAGAATGCCGTCCCTCGAAGCATCTCTGAGGTAGTTTTATGTTTAGCCATTTTGAAGTTGTATTTTAAAGGTAAAGTACGAATAAGCACTTGTAAATTTGTGGGAACATGAGAAGGAAGCCGGGGGAGAAGAAGTGATAGCATAGACACTCTCCAATGTGAGACAAGGGTACACTAGAGACCCTCTGAGAAGGTGAAACGCGAAAACTAACGAATCAAAGGGAAACGGGTGAAACGGAATGGTCTAGCCCAGGGCTTCTTAAACTTTTTTATATAGCGACCCCCTTCAAGCTTAGGAAATTTTAAACGACCCCCTCCTCCATATAATGAAATATATATTAACCGTAGATGTAGATGTAATATCGCACTATTTTACAATGTAAATAAAATAAGGATTAAAGAATACGTACCCATTCATTTCACATATATATAATTGGAAACGTTGACGGGATATCGGTCGTAATAAAACACAATAAACAGAATGACATAAAACTATATATATATTTATTCAATAGGAAAAATAAACTTTTGTAACAATTTTTTTATAAGAAAACATAAAACTATATCTATATATTCAATAGAAAAAATAAACTTTTGTGACAATTTTTTTAATAAAAACATATTATTAACATCACACAATATTAATGTGACGGATGTGATTGTTTATTTTTACACAAATAATTAAATCTAGGCTCAATTTGAGTTAGTGCAGATCGTAATAAATTTTCAACGTTTATTAAAGTTGAACGGTATTTTGATTTTATGTAAGTTAATGTGGAAAAGGCTGATTCACATAAATATGTTGTACAAAATGGCAGTAATTTGTTCATTGCCATTTCCGATAGTAGGGGATATTCTGATTTGATTTCTATCCAAAATTCATGCACAGGCACTTGAGAAAATCTGAGTCGCAAGGTAGTATCACTTGTTAATTCGGCAAATTCTTCTTGTGCTTTTAAGTTTAAAAAATTAATTTCTTTCATTTCAATTGAAAATGGATTGCAAATCCATTGTTGTGTATCGATATCATTGGGAAAATACCTATGCATGTAAACTTCCATATCCTTCAAATGATTAACTATAATTTTTGTTATAGGAGTATCTTTTTTTGAAATATTGTTACTAATTATATACTCGTCAGTAAATGGAAACATTTCGAGCGATCCACTTTCCACTCTGTTCTTCCATATAAGAATTTTTTTAACAAAGGCCTCAAGTTTATTTTTTAACATAAACATATTAACGCAGACTCCCTGCATTGATAAATTCATATCATTGATTTTATCAAAAATATCTGCCAAATAGCATAGCTTGAGAAGCCATAAATTATCGTGAAAATAATCGGCCAAATTAGAATTTTGCTCTGTTAGAAATATAAGAACTTCATCTTTTAAAGTTAATAATCGTTTCAAACTTCGACCTCTTGATAGCCACCTAACTTCAGCATGTAGCAATAAACTTGTATAATCCGAATCCATATCAATGCACAAATTTTTAAACAATCGACTATTAAGTGCTCGACTTTTAATAAAGTTAATGATTTTGACTGCATCAAAAAAAAACAGTGTTTAATTCTGGTGCAATTTTTTTAACAACAAGTGCCTCTCGGTGAATCATACAATGTGTAAATGTAATATGATCATTTCCAGCTTTAACAAATGCTGTAAAACCAAGATCTTGTCCGGTCATTGCTGCAGCACCGTCTGTGCACACACCAACACAATTTTTCCAATTTAATCCTTCTTTTTCAAAAAACTCATTTACTTTTTTATATATATCTTTTCCACGAGTATGACCTTCCAGAGGACGACAAAACAGTATATCTTCATGAATGCTTCCCTCATAAATATATCTTACAAAAAGTAACAACTGTGCCATTTTTGAAATGTCTGTCGACTCGTCCAGTTGTATTGCAAACTTTGAGCTGTCTTTAAGCCTCATAAGAAGCTGTTGAAATTGATCATTGCTAATGTCTGAAATTCTTTTGGACACAGTGTCATTTGATAATGGAATTTTACTAATTTCAGCAGCATACTGTTTTCCATGAACAATTTCAGACATTCTTATAGCTGCAGGTAGTAAAAGTTGCTCTCCAATAGTAAAAGGCTTTTTCGTTTTTGCTATCAAATACGAAACTTCATACGATGCCAATAGATATTTATCATTCAAAGTAACATACTTCTCCAAAGTGTTCTTTTCTTTATTTGATGTTTGCAAAAGACGCTCAAAATATTCTATTGGCTTTTTTGATAACGTTGCATGTTTAGTATTCAAATGTCGTTGCAGTTTTGACGGTTTCATGCTTTCTGCAGCCAAAACTTCTTTGCAAATTAAGCACACTGGTTGTTCTTCATTGTTGTGAGAAGAGCATGTGAAGCCATACTGCAAATATGATTCGTCATATTTTCTTTTTTTTGTTTTGCTAGAAGTCGGATTTGAAGCACTGCAACTTGGTTGTGACGGCGTGGCAGACTTATTAGTTGGAATTTTAATTACCCATTTATCCATGATGGTTAAATAATAATAAATAATTAAACAAAATGTAGTTGAACTTTAACGTAATAATTAAAAACACCAACTGAAAAGCCGTCATCTTTGAGTCAACGCATCTTCAAGCCAGCCAGTCTACAGCCAGTGGCTGTAGACTGGCTGTCTTCGGCTTTGGGTGGCTTTGAGTGGCTTTCCTGGCAATCTTGAAGAACGTTCAGTTGAAAATCGAGGAGCGCGTTGTATTTATTATTTTAAATGCTACTTCCATATTTTCATTTATAGGCGGCCCTACATAACAGTTTTGCATTTCCACTTTTTTCAAAAAATAGTTATAATAAAACTACAATAGTATTTTGTATGATTTTTATTTGTATTTATATTTGTACGTAGTGTGTATA
>SEYY01004789.1:40000-42500 GCA_009176605.1 Armadillidium nasatum
TTTGACAAAATTTGAAAAATTTTCTAAGGTCTGTATGTAGACCCTTTGAGACCTAACTTTACGTATGTGGATCCCCAAATACTCATATGTAATATTCTTAAATTAAGTAATTATTTTTCCTTGAGGACCCCTTCAAAGATTCTGTGGTCCACGGGTACTACCACCAAAAATATATTGAGTATGTATGTAACAAATCAAACTTGAAGCATTTGAAGAATATTGATTTGTCCAGTTTTCACAAACCAAAGAATCAGTCCAAATAGTAGTTTTAAAAAATGAATCACTTTTTCTGTATGTTTCAATTAAGAATTTAATTACATTAACACTCAAACAAATGGCTAATAACTATGTGCGTGAAGTTAGAATATGGATTTTAGTCATAGACTTTAACTACGATTTTAGCATGTATACGGATTTTAGCATATGGATTTTTGCGATATTTTTATCGCAGACAAAGAAAAATTTTTTCGTAGAAAAGGACAGACTGAAAATTTGAAAAAATAATAATAATAATATTAATACAATAAATAAGTAAATAAATAATTATAAATAATAAATAATATGAATAAATAAATAAATAAAAAAATATTATAAATCAAACATAATATATGAATAAATAAATAATATAAATAATAATAAATAAATAACAACATAATAAATGATAATGTAAGAAATAATACAATAATAATATAAATAAATAAAAAAATAAGAATTAATAATATAAATAATAATAATGATATATAAATAAAAATAATAATAAATAATACTAATATAAATAAATAAATAAATAAAAAAGAATAAATGATATAAATATTAAATAATATATATATAAATAAATAATAGTGTAGAGAGTTACCACCAAATCGGAGACCTGTTCCTTATTGCTATGCCATTCATTAGGAAGTCAAAATTTCATGATGATTACCTCTGAAGCATTATTTTTGAACTTACAGAAGCAAAAGAAGTCTCTTGGAAAATACTTGAAATTTGCGTTCATTATATTCAAATGTCATTTACTCAAAATATTCTGATTACTCAGCATTTCGGACTCTTGTACATTATTAATAAAACAATAAGGATTGAGAATATCGTAAGTGTTATATGCCGAGTATCATTTTTTAAGTTAGAAATGGATTAAAAAAAAAAAAAAAAAAAAAAAAACGAAAAATTTGAGTTAGTCTTTTATAAACACACATATAAAAAATTGAAAAAATGAAGTCACACAAACACAAAAATATATATATATATATATATATATATATATATATATATATATATATATATATATATATATATATATATATATATATATATATATATATATATATATATATATATATATATATATATATATATATATATATATATATATATATATATATATATATATATATATATATATATATATATATATATATATATATATATATATATATATATATATATATATATATATATATATATATATATATATATATATATATATATATATATATATATATATATATATATATATATATATATATATATATATATATATATATATATATATATATATATATATATATATATATATATATATATATATATATATATATATATATATACGGAATATTTCCCATTAACTATTGCTTACTATTGTCTAGTATTCTCTCAGATCGGTCCATCTCGGCAATTGTAGATGAAGCCACCTCTTCCTCTTTTTCTGTCAACTGTGGTGTTCCTCAGGGTTCTGTTTTATCTTCAACTTTATTCATACATTTCATTAACGATCTTCTCAACTGCACTTCTAACTCTATTCACTCTTATGCTGATGATTCAACTCTACATTCTTCTACTTATTTCAAATCTGCTCCCTCTTTTGCTTCTAGAGTTGCTTCTCGTCTTCAACTTTCCGATTCTATTCTTGCCGATCTGCAATAGGATTTCCCAATAACATTAACATTCTTGGTCTAAATATAAACAATAAACTGTCTTGGAAACCTCATATCACAATGGTTGCTAAAGAGGGCTCTAAGAAGCTGGGAGTTCTGTTCAGGTTGCGAGAATTTTTTTTTCTTTTGTAAACTACATTGCGATTAATTATACCGAACATCTTATTTGCTCTATTCCTTGCTTCCAAACATTGGTCTCCCACCTTCAGATTACTGCTAATAATCACACCTAAATCCTTTTCTTGGTCCACAGTCTCAAGCCACTCCCCATTCATTTCATAATTTAATCCTTCGTTTGAGTATCCTACATGAAGAACTTTACATTTTTTACTATTAAAGTTCATTTGCCACCTCTCTGCCCAACCAAGAAGTCTATCTAGATCACTTTGAAGCTTTATGCATCCATCATTATTCCTTACTGAGGTAACCACTTTGGTATCATCAGCAAACTTAGAAACCTTACATTTAAGACCTTTGTCTAAATCATTTATATATAATAATATATATATATATATATATATATATATATATATATATATATATATATATATATATATATATATATA
>SEYY01004789.1:47500-50000 GCA_009176605.1 Armadillidium nasatum
GGTTGTTTACCCAGGGCATGTGAGGAGACATGACGTGGGGTGTCATCTCTGGGTTAAACCCATCCCCTATTATGTCTTCAACTGTTTCTAAAATAAAATCAGCAAACTCCCTTTGTATATTATTATCAACAATGTTAGCCATTATTAAAAATTTTATATTTGTATTACTAATAATAATACGAATAGTAATAGTAGTAGTCAAGAATTATCAATTAAAAATTATTATTATATAAATTTTAATAAGTCAATCTAAATATTTTTATTTTAAAAGTTTTTTTTAATTAAAAAAGAAAAAGAAAATTAATTTATTTTAGAAATTTTTCTTTCTTCAAAAAGTACACAGAAAAAAAGTCTTTGTATTTAATTTATTAATTTAATTAATTTTTAATTACTTAATTTTTTAATTCATCGAAATCACTTCACTGGCACAACACGACAGGCACTGTAACGTTTTCTTGAAACTGTGAATACTATCTATAGAGTGCCTCCTTTCTGAGGGCAAGATATTCGCTAGGCTCCTCCCACTAGTGCCACAAACGTTCAATGTATCATTTTTACATTTAAAGAAGCCTCTGAAGTTGAAAATATCGAAATTATTATCGATATTCTAATTGATATTACAAAGGATATAATCGGTAAATTGTTATAATACCTAAAAAAAATTATTTTGTTAATATACATTTCTACATAAATTACTAAAAATATATTTACAATTTTCATAATTAATTTTAAAGATTTTTTTAACAATAATATAATTTTAGGGTGAAAATAAAAATTAATAGGGAGGAAAAAGTAGATTTACAAGCAAACGTGCTAAAAATTACATCGACTGCATAGCTGATCCCGATATTGGAGGGGAATTGTATCTGGAGGAGGGGCTTCTGTGGCTACAAAATATTTTAATCCTTCCTAGCCATGAGGAAAAGTCTAAAACTTTTGACTCAGTCATATGAACAATGACGGACTGTAATATAAATTGCGTTCCGGCCTCTCTTCAAAAGAAAGAAGAAGAAGAAGAAGAAGAAGAAGAAGAAGAAGAAGAAGAAGAAGAAGAAGAAGAAGAAGAAGAAGAAGAAGAAGAAAGAACAAGAACAAGAACAAGAACAAGAAAAGAAGAAGAAGAAAAAGAAGAAGAAAAAGAAGACCGAACTTGACTTCAAAACTTTGAAATTTTGTTAAACATTTATCCCATTATTTTATACATTCATTCTCTGTGTACTTGTACAAAAGTTAGTTACATTATATAGGTATATAGATATCTATATATTAACTATATATATATATATATATATATATATATATATATATATATATATATATATATATATATATATATATATATATACTTAAAAAGGGCGTGTGGGGGGAGAGGGGGGAAAGAGAGAGAGAGAGAGAATGTTGGGGGTAGTGCCCCCACCTGTTCTCCCCCCCAAAAAAAAATTCAGCTGATCATAAATACAGTAATTTAAAAATATTACACGATAAGATGCTTGTATATTCTTATCTTTTAAATATATATATATATATATATATATATATATATATATATATATATATATATATATATATATATATATATATATATATATATATATATATATATATATATATATATATATTCTTACTTCTTACTGCAGCTCCCAGGTAGGCATCATCTGCCTGTCAGCTGGTGCAGCCTCCTCCTTCATTCATCTCTATCAGCGAATTGGCCCTCTCTTCTCAGTTGTGTGATGTTCGGGAAGCGATGCCTCTCCAACACCTCCTCCACCTCGTCCCTACACCTCTTCTTAGGTCTTTCCCTCAGTCTCCTGCCCACTGGTCTCCATTCCCAGCATCTCTTCGCCACTCTACCCTCCTCCATCCTCTCTAGATGCCCCAACCATCTCAATTGGGCCTTTTCTATTTTATTTCTAATGCTACTCACCCCTATTCTCTCTCTTATGTGTCGTTTCTTATTCTGTCTCTTCTGTTCTTTCCTATCATAGTCCTCAAGGGCCTCATCTCTACTGCCTGTATTCTACTTCTTGTCACAATGGTTGTTGTCCAACATTCCGCGCCATATGTCAATATGGGCGTCAATATACTTTCAAAAATATATATATATATATATATATATATATATATATATATATATATATAATATATATATATATATATATATATATATATATATATATATATATATAAGTTTAGGTGATCAGAGGGCCTTTAGAATTCTTCATGGCACCCCAGATGCTTGTTCTTTTTGAAGGTCTCGTTCACCTCTGTATTAATTTGGAGTATGCTTCACACAACTGGACTGTTTCCACTCGTATAACTCTCCTCGAAAAGGTGGAATCTAGGGTTTTTCGTCTTTATCAGGTTTTTCGCTATCACTAACTCTTTCCATGTTCGTTTTGGCTATCTACATCTTTCTTAACTTTTTTTTACACTATCGATATTATAATGAACACTGCCCTTCCAAGCTCTTCAATCGCATACCTCCTCCACTGAGAAAGGC
>SEYY01004791.1:7500-22500 GCA_009176605.1 Armadillidium nasatum
GGAGTTGTTACAAGCAGTAAGCAGTAATTACAAGGCCAGGTTGCTAGCACTCTCTCTCTCTCTTATATATTATATATATATATATATATATATATATATATAATATATATATATATATATATATTATATATATATATATATATATGAAAGCTTGAATAGTAATAAAACTAATGAGATTGGAACTCGAATAATGCTTCGACAGAAACGGTTGCGTTAAATCTTTTGAAGTATCGTGGAGCAGCTCCGCTCAGAGTCAATGAAATGCGTTTCAAAGAACGAATAGCTTAAGATTTTGCTACATCTTTCTTCTCTCCTTATTCTACTTTTATCATATTTTAATATTATCTATCCATCTATCTCTCTATCCACCTATTTATTTATTTATCTATTTATATATTTATTTACTATTTCTACATTCTCTTCAGACTGGCTTCTCATTTTGCATCTTTTTTTGTTTTTTTTGGAAATGCATTCTAAAATCTTTCAAATTTATTGTTTCTTTTCAAGCTATCGAAATTTTAAATCTCTCTCTCCCTCTCTCCTCCCTCTCTCTCTCTTTATCTATCTATCTATCTCTCTACCTCTCTCATTTAATTCCAATCCTCTTCATCTTTACCAATCTTTTTCCTTTCTCTCTCTCCTCGACGCCATATCTGAATGCAATTTCTAAACTTCCATTGAGATGAAAGCTGAACAAACAAAATATCTTGGAGCATTGTCAGCGTTAATGCAACAATCAGCTGTTTCTGATTTAACAATAAAATAATAGATAAAATGCAACCAATGTAAATGTGAACATGGCAAATATAATTATTGTCAAGTTTCTGCTGAAACACGCACGTACATAACATGTACACAGAGAAACCTTTACACACCACACACCACACACACATATATATATATTATATATATATATATATATATTATATATATATATATATATATATATATATATATATATATATATATATATATATAATATATATATTTTTTTTTTTTTTTTTTTTTTTTTTTTTTTTTTTTTTTTTTTTTTTTTTTTTTTTTTTTTTTTTTTTTTTTTTTTTTTTATATTTAGTTTTTTTTTATGGGACGATTAAGAATTTTTACGATGACGATGAAATTGAAAAAGTATATTTTAAAATTTTCATTATTTTAATGAATTGAACAGCCTAATAATAAGGAAGAATTAAATTATTTCTTTTCATTATTCGTTATTCAAATGTGAAAATACAAATAATTTTAATATATAGTATCATACAGGGTGGTCCCACTCGCTCTCGGTCCCAAATATGAACCCATAGAAGTCAAAGTACTGTCCATAAGTTAATTAAATTTGCTACGAACAAACCAACCTTTTTTTGTGTGTGTGTGTGTGAGACGCAAGGTAGAATCATGAGAGGTCGAGCCACTTTACCACACGTCCAACATCGTCATATACGAGATTGAGTCCTATGAAGATCAGGTTATTTCCAAGGGACTTTAGCAGCAAGCAATGAGTAACATGAAAAAGCGTGTTCAGGCATGCCCTGAGGTTCATAGCGATCACTTTCCACACTTGTTGTGACGTCAGCACTATTCACACACACACACACACCCACCAAGGTTTGTTCTAGGCAAAGTTTATTATGTTCAAGTTATTACAACTTATACTGTTTTTCTAACCTGAACAGCTTAGTTGTATAACTAGTTCCGTACCTTAAGTAGAACACGTAACAATTTCTGGGGCCGAGATCAAGTGGAACACACTGAAGTATCTTCAGAACATAGATTTTAAAATTTTAATATCTGAGAACATGAACATGGAGAAGACATGCAAAATTCTAATACTTTAAATTTAGAGAAAATCTTTTCTCCAATTTCTGGGGTAATTCGACTTCGTTTTGGAGAGTCTATTTGGCCCCCACTACAAAACACCCTTTCACTCTCAATAAAAGAAGGGGAAGCAGAGATACTTATAAGCCAATATATGTAAATTAATCGGAAAATAATCGGCATAAATTGACGATGGAGATGACGATTGAGGAAAATATGTCGATTTTTCTAATGACAAAGACGAATAATCGTTCCATCATATATATATATATATATATATATATATATATATATATATATATATATATATATATATATATATATATATATATATATATATATATATATATATATATATATATAAAATTGGAGCTAAGAAAACAGTTGCTTTAATTAAATTGGTTTAAATTCTCAATTCTCTTTTATCTGCCTACCTTATACTCGTACAATATTCAAAGCAAATTCTTTTTAGAAAACATAAAGCTCACTCTTCTCGGTTCGGTTTTTAATATTCTTTTATTTTTATTTTTATTGTTTTGATCTTTCTTGGAATGATCGTATGATGTTCTCTCTCTCTCTCTCTCTCTCTCTCTCTCTCTCTCTCTATCTATCTATCTATCTATCTATCTATCTATCTATCTATCTATCTATCTATCTATATATCTATCTCTCTAAGCAAGTCTTTCAGAACGTCTATATTGCTCGCACTGTATTTTGAGGAGCGGTTCGTCCTTGCATGGAGTACACGTTAACTAATTGGGATAATTCCACACATACAGCTTGAAAAAGTGTGGTCTAGGGTATTTGGTCTCATTATTTCTCACCCTTATCACATACTCTCTCCAGAATCATTGAACTGTTATATATCACGAATTTTCTTATACTCAAATTATTACTATTGTAATATTCGGAATAAATTTTTAAACTTCACGGAAAATAAATAATATAAAATAAAAATAAATAATTTATTCATCAGTATAAAAATTCATCCAAATAGGCCTCCACTGTAACCTTAGTCTAAGCAAGTTCTTATAAATGTCATCTGCAATTTTTTTGGTGGACTTGTTTTTTATATTTGTTTTTTAAATAAATTTTTTCATGTTATTTTTCCGTGACCTTTACTTTTATCCCACCCACTTGAACTTATTTACTTCATCCTTTAGACTTTCAAATATATATATAATATATATATAATATATATATATATATATATATATATATATATATATATATATATAATATATATATATATATATATATATATATATATATATATATATATATATATATATATATATATATATATATGGACCGACCGGGGCTGGAATTTTGCAGGGGCCGGGGCTCTGGCCGGGGTTGCTTAAAATTTGTAAAGAGGTGAAAAGCACTGAAATTTTAGGTTAAGAAAATTATATTTACTTATAAGGAATGAGTAGAATAGTCAACATTCACTTAAATTAATGATTATATGCATTTTTCTGGAAAAAAAAATTTTTCAGAAAATTACAGATTTTGTGTAATAAAAGTTTGATAAACTACAAAAAAAAATTTTTTTTTTCCTGATTCACAATAGTTATTCAACAGGTTTACTTAGGTAAGACTCTAAGTTAAAGTTTGAAAAATGTAAGACATAAAATTATCAATATAACCTGTATTTATACATATCATTGTTATTTTGTTGCTATGTATCAAACTTGAATGATTTAGGTACAGTCGTGAACAGAAGTTCGTTCCTATTAGGCTGGAAATAAATATTTATATAAAATGGAAATCATGTCATAAAAGCTCTATTTTGAATTAAAAGAAAATAAAAACATTGAGCGGAGCTTAATTGAACTGTGATTGGCTGAATCTGAAATGATCCCTATTTTATATAAATATTTATTTCCAGATTAATAGGAACGAACTTCTGTTCACGACTGTACATTATTTCAAAATTATTATTTTGCTTATACTTTCAGTCACTATGGCTAAAAGATCAGCTTCAGCAGTATGGGAGTACTTTACAATGTTTCAGGATAGGCTCGAAATTGCTAAACGTAACATCTGCAGCCAGGAAATTAGAAGAGGACCTCCGGGTGCCCCAATTAAAAATTTTTCAACCAAATCTTTATGGGTGCATCTAAACTTAAAACGCAAAGATGAACATTCGCTGGCAGAAGAGGAGCTGTCAAAAGAAACAGAAAAGAAAAAGAAAATATTGAAAAACAAGAAAAAAATCTTAATTTTCTTATATTTTGTTTGATTTAATCCACCATTAAAAAGTATAATTTGCAATTTTAACCCCGGCAGGTAAACCCCGGTTTTCAGTATAAGTACCACCTAATGCAAAATTTCGTGAGTGAGGACAGACGTGGGCTTTAAAGTAATTGAGATTAAATTCGGCAGAAAACACAGAAGATGGGAGAGAATTCCACAAAACAGAAGTGTCTGGAAAGGCACCACAGAGGACAAGTCACATGTCTACATAAAATTTATGTGCAGACAATACACCCCTTATGCTACGAGGACGCCGTAAAGGTTGAGGTATACGAGTGGAAAGTTCCCTCGGGCATTTGTCCGCTGTAGTACCTATAGAAAAAGAGACAAGGCACCAACGTCACGTCGCAAAGAGCGTAGAAAAAGCGGAACAATTTATAAGTCTTTTAGCTACTGGTAAAGTTTGAAACACACTCCCTTCATCTATTTTCCCAACTTCCTGTGACCTTACACACCTCTAAAAGTCGTGTATCAGGACATGTCGGCCTTTAAACTGACCAGGTTTCCGATTTTCTCTAGAATTCTGTTGGAAATTTAAGAGGTTATATATATATATATATATATATATATATATATATATATATATATATATATATATATATATATATATATATATATATATATATATATATATATATATATATATATATATAAACGAAGAGCAATAAAGAGAAGAGCAGGTGCGTCAGGAATAGCAATCGGGTCCTGTAATTATTGATCAATGCTTGAAAACAACTTCATGACCATCATAGAAAACCAAAGCTCCGAGAAGCATCATCTGGAGGTCTCTGGAAGAATGTTTATAGGGTAGATGGAGACAGTGCTAGTCCCACTGAAAGGGTGAAAACCCTACCTGTGAGTCTAAATAAAGCTCAAGGACTGGCACTGAAAACGACGAGCCGAAAAACATGATCTTTTAGAGCACTCTAGGAGGAGGAGGACTTTTAAGAGCAGATGAAGAAAGCTGCTGGCTCCACTAACAAGGTGAAAACCCTTACAGGTAGAAGATAAAGATAAAGAATAATATATATATATATATATTATATATATATATATATAATATATATATATATATATATATATATATATATATATATATATATATATATATATATATATATATATAATATATATATATAATATAAATAATATTAATAAAATAATAAAAAATATAAAAACTAATTGTAATAAAAACAATAAAAACACGCGGCCCACACACACACACATATATTATATAATATATATATATATATATTAATATATATATATATATATATATATATATATATATATATATATATATATATATATATATATATATATATAGGCACAAGCTCAATTGGGGGAACTCTCTCTGAAAAAAAAAATGGAAAATACCCCAAATCGTAGAAAAGGAAAAGTAGTTGACAATATCATCATCACTCACGGGTCGGGGGGTACGGGGGGCAGAGCCCCCCGTAGACAAATGCTGGGTATAATACCCAATTTAAGTTTTTTAGTTCATCAATTGTCGTAAAAAAACATTTTTTAAAAAATCTTACTTTGAACCACAGTAAAAATTTTGTGGATCCTCAAACTGGAGCTTACACCCAAAATATAGAGGCTACATGGAGTGTACTTAAATACAAAAATTAAAATATATATATAAATATATATATATATATATATATATATATATATATATATATATATATATATATATATATATATATATATATATATATATATATATATATATATATATATATTATATATATATATATATATATATTATATATATATATATATATATATATATATATATATATATATATATATATATATATATATATATATATATATATTATATAATATATATATATATATATATATATATATATTTATATATATATTATTTCGAGCGCTGAAAAAAGTTCCCTCAAAAGGACCTAATATATATATAATATATAATAATATATATATATATATATATATATATATATATAATATATATATATATATATATATATATATATATATATATATATATATATATATATATATATATAATATATATATATATATATATATAATATATATTATATATATATATATATATATATATATATATATATATATATATATATATATATATATATATATATATATATATATATATATATATATATATATATATATATATATATATATATATATATATATATATATATATATATATATATATATATATATATATATATATATATATATATATATATTAGTGATGGCATCCGCATCCGCATCCGCATCCGCATTCGATGGATGCGGAGCATCCGCACAAAAATCAACATCCGCATCCGCATTTCGAAATTCGCATCCGCATCCGCATTTCGAAAATTCAACATCCGCATCCGCATCCGCATCCGCATTTCGGAAATTCAACATCCGCATCCGCATCCGCATCCGCACTTTCAAAAATTGAACATCCGCATCCGCATCCGCATCCGATCCGTATCCGCAAATTAGAAAATATGACATCCGATCCATCACTAATATATATATATATATAATATATATATATATATATATATATATATATATATATATATATATATATATATATATATATATATAATATATATATATATATATATATATATAATATATATATATATATATATATATATATGCGAATTGTAGATCAAGAGTGAGGGTGAAGAGAGAACTATCGGATTGGTTTAGCATAGGAGTGGGATTGAGACAGGGGTGTGTAATATCTCCATGTTATTTAATCTTTCAAATTGAAATAGAATGGTTCATCATCATAGGGGTGGATAGGTGATGAGGTGATTATTATTAATGAAAAGTAAAAAGAAGAGTTGGAGATAGTTAATCTATTGATGAATGGTTTACTTAGAAGAATGGAGAGAGAAGGGAAGAGTATAACGTTGAGAAATATGGAGGGTAAATGTGAAGTGAATGTTTTACTTTTTGCAGATGATGCGGCATGTGCTGGTGGCAGAATCTGAAGAAAAGATGAGAATACTTGTGAGAGAGTTTGAAGGGAAATGTGCAAACACAGATTGAAATTCAATCCAGCGAAGAATAAAGTTATGAGGATTGGAGGTTGGGATGAGGAAATATGGAGGGAGGAATTGATTTGTAAAAGTGTGAGAATGGAAACTTGAGGAGGTGAATGAATTCAAATTTCTAGTAATGTTGGGTGGAAGGTAAGGGTTGGACGGAAAAAGGAATAAAGAACAGAGTGGTAGAAGGAATGAAAGTATTGGGGGGCCTAAGAAAAGTATGGAAGAAAGGAAAAATTTCGAAAGAAATAAAGATAAGAATGTTTGAATGTATGTGATCACCTTCTGTATTGTATGTGTGTGAAACATAGACGATAAGTGCTCGGTCGAGAAAAAGTTTCAATATCTTTGAGATGAAAGATTTGAGAGCGATATGTAAATTGAGAAGTATTGAAAGGATTAGAAATGAAAGAATAAGGGAGATGTGTAAATGGAAGAAGGGTGTAATTGATAGAGAGGAGGAGTATGTGCTAAAATGGTTTGGACATATGTGAAGAATGAAAGAGAAAAGAATGGTTGGCAAGGTACGTAGATCCGATGTAGATAAGGGAAGGGTAGGGGGAGGGGAAGGCCGAAGTGGAGATAGATGGATGGAGTGAGAGTGATTTTGATGGAAGGAATTTGAGTTTAGACAAGGGTAGAAGATTTGTGGAGACAGGTAGAGGGAGGTGGTGAAAGCGTTGAAAGGTAAGAATAGTTATGTTTTGTAAGGGAATTGTGGCGGCACCACCTCACGAAAGTGGGAAAGGTATATAATATATATAATATATATATAATATATATAATATATATATATATATATATATATATATATATATATATATATATATATATATATATATATATATATATATATATATATATATATATATATATAATATATACACATCCGCATCCGCATCCGCATCCGCATCCGCATCCTCATCAAAATTGACATCCGCATCCGCATCCGCATCCTCATCAAAATTAACATCCGCATCCGCATCCGCATCCGCATTTTCGAAAATTCAAAATCCGCATCCGCATCCGCATCCGCATTCAAAATTCAAAATCCGCATCCGCATCCGCATCCGCATCCGCATTTTCGAAAATTCAACATCCGCATCCGCATCCGCATCCGCACTTTCAAAAATTCAACATCCGCATCCGCATCCGCATCCGCATCCGCAAATTGGAAAATATGACATCCGATCCATCACTAATATATATATATATATATATATATATATATAAATATATAATATATATATATATATATATATATATATATATATATATATATATATATATATATATATATATATATATATATATATATATATATATATATAATTATATAAACTGCCGTCGAGAGTGGATGTGCTTGGAAACAGATGGGAAGAAGAAAAGTTAGGAATAGAATAGAAGAATAGAAGAGAGAAGAAAAGAGAAGAGAAGAGAAGAGAGAGGAGAAGAGAAGAGAAGAGAAGGCTATTGGATCTGAAGCTTCAAGATCTTCTCCCTGAAGTTGCAGAGTTTGGTTGTGGAACCATGCTTGAAGAATGATATTGACCAAAGGTAAAAGAAAAAGTTTAATATTTAGTTATAATTTTTCAGTATTTTTTAATAGTAAATTAAAAGAAATTCAATAAAATTATTTTTTGTGAAGCAACAACACATCTTTCGATGAAAAGTACTTTCGGCAATTAATGAAAAATAAAATATTAAAAGAAAAAGAAAGAATTAAGTTAGAAGTAACTTCTGGTCAATAATGAATGATTTTTTTTTTCGTCGCAGTCGAATCAAATGAAGATTAGTTCTTTGCATGGTTCTAAAAGCTGGGAACCCTTTTCAGCCAGGTTTTTTTCCCCACGTACGATTGCAGCTTATATTAAAAACATAAAATGCTTATATTAAAAACATAAAATGAGATATCAATCTCCGATATATATAAGCCTTCAGTAACTCTTTATTTGTGAATTTTAAATTTGGCATTTCGTTCAGTCTCCCTTTCATGTATATGGAATGAGAATTTTATATTTCGCACACTCCTCTGCCTTCTCTTTCTCTCTTTCTGGTAACTTTCAAGTCTGTCAGAGAGTCTTCGAAGCATTCTCCATCTCTTTCTTGAAGAAGGCATCCATCTCTTTCCTGGAGAAGGCATTCTATTTGCCAAGGAAGCGAGTAAACAAGTACAAAGAGAGAGTGATTTCTTCATTGTAAGTAAAGCAATACTTCGAAATATAAAATTCGCATACCAAAGCCAGCATAGAAGTGACTCAGAGGAGGTAGAACGACTGCCAAATTTAAAATTCAGTTATTAATAAGAGATACAGATTATCAAAAATTTAATACCTATTTTTCTGCCTCAATCTCTATGAGATGAAAGAGAGAGAACGTTAAGAACTAATTAAGTCGATCGTTGGTTTTTTATTCCAGTGTTCTTGATATTTTCAAATCTTCAAAACCTTTTGTTCAGTTCACTGCTCTATCTTAAAACTTTCTGATGCTATGGAATGCCACCAAAATCTCATTTTCGCATAGTTTTGACTATGTAAGTTTTTCTCATACACACACACAGACACACACACACACACACACACATATATATATATATATATATATATATATATATATATATATATATATATATATATATATATATATATATATATATATATATATATATATATATATATATATATATATATATATATATGAGAAAAGGCGGCTGCCAAGGGCCCTGAGCGTCATAGGATTTTACAGTTAAATTCTAAAATGTTTGTTAACTAAAAAAAATTCGTTTTAAATTCTTATAAGACGCTGTCAGAAAGACGAATGCTCGCAATACACTTGGGATGTAGAAATAATTTACTGTGCAACTAGGGAATGACAAAAATCAATATCGTTAAAGTTTATATATATATATATATATATATATATATATATATATATATATATATATATATATATATATATATATATATATATATATATATATATATATATGTATGTGTGTGTGTGTGTGTGTGTGTGTGTTGGTACTCAGTTGGTAAAGTCCTGAAAGCATTTCTATATTTTTCTTACTTTTTGACTTACAAACTTTTAATCACAGTCTTTCTGTAATATCGACCATTCACTGCAAAAAAAATTGTCCTAAAGAATCGTTGGGACAATTGGCAAAAATGTCACAACAAATTTATTCAGTTATTTTCATATTAGAAAATAAATCGGTGAAGCGACTTTCTTATGCTTAACATGTCTTTTCTCTACTGATAATTTTACTGTGAGATTTTTGACGCTTGTCCCAACGATTCGTTAGGACAATTTTTGCAGTGTTGATATGAATGTGAAATTAAACTTGCTATAACGCCGGTAGACTGTATGTAGACCTATGGTCCTCTCACCAAAGGTCATTTATGGTCATATAAGAAGTAGGACTTTTCCTTTGTGGCTAAAAAAAAGTGAATTCTCAAAAGACTTGCTATTGGCTTACTGGTAACTCTCATATTTCTTCTTTTTGATAGGCAACTCTCACATTTCCTCTTTATGAAGGGCAACTCTCACATTTCCTCTTCATGAGGAGCAACTCTCACATTCCCTCATCATGATGGACAACTCTCACATTACTTCTTCATGATGAGCAACTCTCCCATTTCCACTTTATGATGGGCAGCTCTCACATTTTCTCATCATGAGAGGCAATACTCATAATTCCTCATCATGAGGGGCAATTCTCACATTTTCTCTTAAAGATGGGAAACTCTCACATTTACTCTTCAAGATGGGCAACTCATATTTCCTCTTCATGATAGGCAACTCACATTTCCTCTCATGATAGGCAACTCTTACATTTCCTCTTCAAGATAGGCAACTCTCACATTCTCTATTCATGATAGGTAGCTCTCACATTTCCTCATCATGAGGGGCAACTCTCACAATCCCTCTTATGAGGGGTAACTTTCCAATTTACTCTTCATAATGGTCAACTCTCACATTTCCTCTTCATGAATGGCAACTCTCACGTTTCCTCTTCATGATAGGAAACTCTCACATTTCCTCTTCATAACAGGCAACTCTCACATTTTCAATTCATGAGGGGCAACTTTCACATTTCCTCATCATGAGGGGCAACTCTCACATTCCCTCTTCATGAAAGGCAACTCTCACATTTCCTCTTCATGATGGGCAACTCTCACATTTCCTCTTCATGAGGGGCAACTCTCACATTTTCTCTTCACGAGGGGCAACTCTCACATTTACTCTTCATGATAGGCAACTCTCACATTTCCTCATCATGAGGTGCAGCTCTCACATTTCCTCTTCATGAGGGGCAACGCTAACATTTAGTCATTGTGAAGGGCAACTCTCACCTTCCCTCTTCATGATGGGAAACTCTCACATTTCCTCTTCATAATGGGAAACTCACATTTCCTCTTCATGATAGGAAACTCTCACATTTCCTCTTCATGATGGGCAACTCTCACATTTCCTCTTCATGATGGGCAACTATCACATTTCCTCTTCATGAGGGGCAACTCTCACAATTCCTCTTCATGATGGGCAACTCTCACATTTCCTCATCATGAGGGGCAACTCTCATATTCCCTCTTCATGACGGGCAACTCTCACATTTCCTCTTCATGATGGGCAATTCTCACATTTTCTCTTCATGAGGGGCAACTCTCACGTTTCCCCTTTATGATCATTCTTAAGGTAAGTTTTAAATGTAAATGTATAAGCAGATGCATTCAGGAAAAGGGGTGCGACTCCTAACATTTATTATGAGTTTCTACAAAGGTTTGTGATAAACTGATGCCTCTGATGTAGCATCAAACACAGTATCTATAAAGGTTTCTCTCAAATATGTACCTAATTAGTCAGTGGCGTTTGTGTTACGTGGGACAGCCTGTATATTAGGGAAGATTAGATGCTCAGATATTCAAAAGTAACTCAAAATTTTGAGTGCAAACATTTTATTAATATTTTTTTTTACAGTTATCACCACCACTTACGGGCTAAGCCCTATTCTAGGAGGATAAAAATTATAATTAAAAGCCGAAGTCTCTCATTTTGAGGAGAGTTACCAAAATTGATTGTTTAATCTCCATTTGAATTAAGTAGCTTTAAAAAAAAAAAAAAAAAAAAAAAAAAAAAAAAAAAAAAAAAAAAAAAACCCTCAAGTAGAGCCTGTTTGTTTTTAGAAAATTTATAAGTACAATTCAAATTGAGTACGCCTCAAAAAAAAAATTTTTTTTTAATTTAATTAATTAGTGATTACATTAACAAAATTTATTTTCTTGATGCATTTATGAATTCAGAATTAAAACAGATTTTTGTCCGAGTCAAAACGGGAATCAATTGCTGGAGCCGAAGCCAAAGCCGGAGCCGGAGCCGGAGCCGGATATTGAGTTAGAATCAGAATTAAAGTCGGAAATATTTAGAATTAACAGAATCCTAAATTTATTTCTTATTCTATTCACAGTAGCATCGACACACACACACATTATATATATATATATATATATATATATATATATATATATATATATATATATATATATATATATATATATATATATATATATATATATATATATATATATATATATATATATATATATATATATATATATATATATATATATATATATATATATATATATATATATATATATATATATATATATATATATATATATATATATATATATATATATATATATATATATATATATATATATATATATATATATATATATATATATATATATATATATATATATATATATATATATATATATATATATATATATATATATATATATATATATATATATATATATATATATATATATATATATATATATATATATATATATATATATATATATATATATATATATATATATATATATATATTATATATATATATATATATATATATATATATATATATATATATATATATATATATATATATATATATATATATATATATATATATATATATATATATATATATATATATATATATATATATATATATATATATATATATATATATATATATATATATATATATATATATATATATATATATATATATATATATATATATATATATATATATATATATATATATATATATATATTTCGAAGACTATTGGAAGACTACTTCGGCATTCATAATGATATTTAAAATTGTGTGGCAATACCCGTAGAGTTTTTGTTAAAAAAATGAAGTAATGAAAAAATATCTTTTTGATGGGATAAATATTCATAAAAGTTGATAAACAAATGAATCTTATAAGACAAGAATATAAAATAAAATTTACCTGCCATTACGACGGTATAAAGTTTGGGAGAAGAAAACCAACACAACTGCTCAGTTCAACTACCGAAAGTAGACTGAGAAATTTGGATCGGAGGGAGTGGAAAAAATCCGGTTTGTCGGCTAGAAAAAATTTTTCTTCGTAAATAGCTATTATGAAAGGAAAATTTTCGGAATATATTTTTAGTTTTGAATTTGCAAAAAAATAAAAAAAATAAAAGCAAAATAAAAATAAAAAGTAAAACAAATAAATAAATAATAAAATTAAAAAAAAAATTGATTTAATAATTTAAGTTTTGGTACGTAGTTTTGGTTTTATAATTTAAAAAAAAAATTTTTTTTTTTAAATTAATTTAATTCAGAATTTTTATTGATTAATTTTATGTACTTTTTAAATTAATTATTTCGTACATTAGTTTATAATTATTAATTTAATTATTAATTTAAAAATTAATTATTTATGTTAAATTACAATTTTAAATTTTTTTTTCATTTTCAATATTATTTTCAATTCAATTTTCAAAAACAAAATTATTATTATACATATTTTAAAGAGTAGTTTTTGATAAATATAAATAAACCTTTAAAAATAAAATTATATAAATTATATAAAAATAAAATTATATTAATTATTTAAAAAATAAAAAAATATGTAGGTACCTCGATGATAAAATATATTTTGAATATTTTTTTATTTTTTTATTTATTTTCAAAAAACTTTTTTACAACCTTTTCAGGACATTTTTTTCAGCTTATTTCAATGAAGATTTCTTGGAATATCATTTTATAAATTAATATTTATATATATATAATATATATATATATTATATATTATATATATATATATATATATATATATATATATATATATATATATATATATATATATATATATATATATATATATATATATATATATATATATATATATATATATATATATATATATATATATATCATTCGATACAGACACAAATAAATATCTCTAGATGAATTTGGGTCAAATGACATCTCATCTCTTTTTGAACTTCCAACTGAGGAAGGAGAAATACGCTAGTCTTCAATACTTCAAAAACTCAAATTCTTTATCTTTCTATTCAAGAGAGTCATCTCCGCAATTATTACACCTTCAAAAACAATACGACTGATTTTACATTCTTTGTGGTTACACATCTTGCCTCTTTCTTGGATGGATGACTCTATTTCTCTTTCTTGGATGGATGACCATTTCTCTTTCTTGGATACATGACTCTATTTCCCTTTCTTTAATGGATGACTATTTCTGTTTCATGGATGGATGACTCTATTTCTCTTTCATGGATGGATGACTCTATTTCTCTTTCTTGGATGGATGACTCTATTTCTCTTTCTTGGATGGATGACTCTATTTCTCTTTCTTGGGTGGATGACTCTATTTCTCTTTCTTGGATGGATGACTCTTATTTCTCTTTCTTGGATGGATGCCTCTATTTCTGTTTTTTTGATGGATGACTCCACGTCTCTCACCACACACGCTTCTGACAAGGTAGGAATTCTGAAAAACTTTATTTT
>SEYY01004791.1:30000-32500 GCA_009176605.1 Armadillidium nasatum
TTATATATATATATATATATATATATATATATATATATATATATATATATATATAATATATATATATCTATATACTATATATATACAAACTAAAATTAATCAGTTTTAGCACTTTTTAGCACGGTTAATTTCTATATACTATGGTTTTTATTAATTTAACCTGGTTGATTATTGGAAAGCCACTTCGTCCATAAACAAGATATTCATTCTCTGCCAGTCAGCCAGTCAGCCAGTCGAATTTTTCTTGCATTCGGAAAAATTGAGCATGTAAGAAAATGCGACGCTTTGTGACGTTGAAACGTTAATTTGAGGCCTCAAAAACAATGGGGATGTGGCTTTTTCAGCATTCAGAAACCAAAAATGAGGTAAAAAAAGCAGCTATTATCACACATCGAATGTCATAGACGAGTTAACGCGTTTTTTAATCCACCATAATGAAAAATAGTGACGTCAGGATGTATCGCTCATCCTGTGAAGATGACTAACTGGCTGTAACTCTCAAGATTATCTGTTGTTTAAAAACACGAACGTTAACTACGGGAATGCTTTTGTAGCATTGTTTTTATACTCGTATAAAAAATTCTTCGGTTAGAGATCCATTAAATGTGTTACGATTGGCTAAGCGATCCACCAATCAGTGAAACCATCATCAGACATCATAATAATCCATATTGATTCTAAAAATGCTCAAGAATATAACTGATATTTATTTCGTCTGAATGAGAAATAATCAAATATCGTATATTGTATGCTTAGGGAAAATTAGGGCCATTTGCTTGTTATTTCACCTGTGTGAGAGCCCCTTTAGGAGCTTTGAGAGCATATTTTTCCCATATAAAGCATGTAAATGATAAAATTATTCACATAATCCATACTAGCAAATGAAAAATAAAATATAAATAACGAAAATTGAACATTGAAAAAAGTAACATGGCTGCCATTCATCAAAAATAATATTCAATGCAACCTTAAAATTGATTCTGAGATACCTTGGCCGTAGGAGAAATTTAGCCAAAACTTCCCAGGCATAAAGTTGACCTTGAGGGGGGACTTGAGCCAAAGAAAAACCAAAGGGATTTTTTTTAAACCCGAATTTCCTGTAAAGGAAGACTTGAGGCGACCTCAAGGAATCCTTAAAAATACGAATTTCCCGGTAAGAAAGGCTTCCTAAGGAATATTTAAGTAATAGGTAGCCTTAATAAATGTTTATAATTATGGACCTTATAAGGAATAAAGCATCTTTATTTGACATTAATTTGTGTTACGCAATTTCATTCATAACTGCAAATATCCCGTTTCATAATCTACTCCGAAAAAAAAAAACCATTGTATGGATAAACTGGAACATCTCCATTCTTTATGAATGAAATAATTAATGATTAAAAATGAAATATAAGTTCGCAAATAAATTTTTTTAATATATATATTAAATTATTTTGTAGTCAGGAACAAAGATTAGAAAAAATATTTTACAATTAGTACGATTTTCTGATTTTAAACTTTTAGGGAGATAGAAAACTTTGTATAAAGAAAACTTTAAATATAGAAAACTCTCGTAAAACAATTCATCTTTCCCTTCCACTCATCTCTCTCTCTCTCTCTCTCTCTCTCTCTCTCTCTCTCTCTCTTCTCTCTCTCTCTCTCTCTCTCTCTCTCTCTCTCTCTCTCTCTCTCTCTCTCTCCTTTGTTAACAAACTAACCTTGCCTTGATGATGTCTGGAGCTATAAAATATGTTTGTTTGTTTTGTTTTTTTTCTACTATCCAAAAATTTAATTTAAATTCAACCTTGAAAATAGAAAGAAATTAAACACAAAAGGAACCCTATTTACATACGAGATATTATTATTATTATTATTATTATTATTATTATTATTATTATTATTATTATTATTATTATTATTATTATTATTATTATTATTATCATTATTATCATTATTTTTTTTTTTTTTTTATTTTTTTTTATTTTTATTATTAATTATTATTATTATTATTATTATTATTATTATTATTATTATTATTATTATTATTATTATTATCATAAAAAAATCGACAAAATAATGAGCATTATGTGAGCTTCTCCAAACGCGAGTGTTGAAAGAGCTTTTATAATACCTGGTTTGGAAGACTTCAAGTATCTTAATGAAAGACTCAAGGAGAAAAAAGAAAAAAAAAAAAAAGAAAAAAAATATTTAAAACTAATATTACCTATTTTTTTTTTTTTTTTTTTATTTTTTATATATTATATATATATATATATATATATATATATATAATATATATATATATATATATATATATATATATATATATATATATATATATATATATATATATATATATAGAGAGAGAGAGAGAGAGAGAGAGAGAGAGAGAGAGAGTTAAAATGAATCAAGTAAATATCTTGCCCATTTTGCACTAACACTGCCATGGTAGAATAAAAATATTATATTTTCTGTGTAATAGTGAATCAAGTCCATAGTTCAATATTTATCCACCAGG
>SEYY01004792.1:0-35000 GCA_009176605.1 Armadillidium nasatum
CCCTTGTATAATTGGAGTAACTGCGGGGAAGAAAAAAATTCTCGCATTCTAAACAGAACTCCCAGCTTCTTTGAGGCCACCCTAGCAACCATTGTGATATGAGGTTTCCAAGACATTTTTTTGTTTATGTGAAGGCCAAGGATGTTTATATTGTCAACAGGAGAGACGGGAGAACCATCGAAAGAAATAGAAAAGTTAGGAGGTATCTTTGAGAGAGAGATTTCTAGAAGTTGAGTTTTTAAAGAGTTGAATTTCACAAGGTTGAGACGACCCCACTGGGAAATTCTATCCAGATCTGCAAGAATGGAATCGGAAAGATTTAGACGAGAAGCAACTCTAGATGCAAAGGAAGGAGCAGATTTGAAATGAGTAGAAGAATGGAGGGTTGAGTCATCGGCATATGAATGCATAGGGTTAGATGAACAGCTGAGAAGATCATTAATGAAAAGTAAGAATAGAGTAGGAGACAAGACAGAACCCTGAGGAACACCACTATTGACAGGAGAGGAAGAAGAAGTCGCTCCATCAACAACAGCCGAAATGGAACGATTAGAAAGAAAGCTAGACATAAGTAAGCAAAGAGAAGGAGGAAACCCAAAGGAGGGGAGCTTGGAAAGCAGTGACGCATTCCATACCCGGTCAAACGCCTTACATATGTCAAGCGCCACCACGCAAGTCTCCCCATGGTCCCCAAGGGCAGAAGACCATAGATCTGTGAGATAGGAAGGTATATCTCCAGTAGACCTCGAACGACGAAAGCCATACTGATGATCAGAAAGAATGGAATGAGATTCCAGATGATCTAAGAAGTGAGAGTTAAGAAGGGTTTCAAATATCTTAGACAGAATACAAGTAAGAGCTATAGGGCGATAGTTGGAAGGATCAGAGCTGCTACCTATCTTCGGAATAGGTTGGACTATTGCGCGCTTCCAACACTGAGGGAAAGTACTAGTATTGAGGCATAGAGAGAAAAGTTGAACGAGGGACGGAGCCAGCTCAGAGGCACACTCCCTTAAAACTCGGGGAGGAATGCCATCCGGGCCGCTTGCCTTCCTAACGTTCCTAGACTTCAGAAGAGCATGCACCTGGTCAAATGAAATCACAGGCAAAGGCATGGGACCTCTGAGAGGAGAAGAAGTAGGAGGATGATTGCCGGAGTCGTCCAGGGTAGAATTAGAGGAGAATAGGAGGCCGAAGAGATTAGCCTTTTCAGTTGGAGTGTTAACAACAGAACCATCAGAGCGAATAAGAGGAGGAAAGGAAGATTTACAGAAATTGTTGGAGATGTTTTTGGCAAGAGGCCAGAAAGATTTTTCAGTAGGAGAATTTAGGAGCTCAGCACACCTTCGTTTGGTGAAAGTCTGCTTTGCTCGTCGAAGAATGTCCCTGCAAAGATTCCGATCTGAATGAAAATTAGCTAGAGCGATAGGAGAAGGAGAATTTTTCCACTGTCGATACGCAATGTCTCTAGCCTGAATGGCACGAGAACAAGGACGATCGAACCATGGATTTTGAGGAGAGAAGGATTTAGTTGAAGAAGGAATGAACCTGCTCATCCCATCAACGATTACGGCCCCCACCTTATCAGAAGAGACCGAAGCGTCTCCAGAGACAAAGCAGTCACTCCAGGAATAGTTAGCGTAGAAGCAACGCAAAGCCCCCCCAGTCAGCCCGATCAAAGTGTCAGAAGATACGCTTAGAGCTGGGTGGAGCAGTTGGAGAAAAAGCATGAAAATTAAGACAAATTAGATTGTGGTCGGAGTTACCAATAGGTGCGAAGATAGCGTATTTATAGAGAGAAGGACTAGTAGTGAAACATAAATCAAGAGTGTTCAAGAATTGGTTGGGACGATCTGGAATGTGTGTTGGTACTTTAATCAGTTGCTCCAGATCGTTGAGAATGCTGAATGATTCGGCCTCCTCTCCCCCTGAATCGGTATGAGAGGAACCTAGCCATTCAGTGTTGTGTACGTTGAAATCCCCTAAATAGAGGACCTCAGTATTTGGATGCGAAGATGTAACAGTCTCGTGAGAAGTAGTTAGGTACTCAAAAAGGTAGAAAAATCTGTTCTATTAGGAGAACAGTAGCAGAAGCACAAGATTATTGAAGTGGTAGGAAAAAGATTTTAAGCCACAGAACATCGAAGTTAGGAAATTCAAGATTCACAAGACGTGTTACCGGAGTGTTGGTGTTAACATAGGCACAAACTCCACCCTTAGAACGGAAATTATGAAATAAGTTATAGTTAGATATATTAAAAAAGTTAGGAGAGGAATTCTTTGATATCTGGGTCTCAGACAAGAGTAAAAGGTTAGGATGAGAATTAGAGAGATGGTATTCCACAGAAGCTAAGTTAGAGCGTAAGCCACGGATGTTGGTGAAGTGTACAGAGAACCCACGTCTGCGCACACCAGCCATTCTTCACAAACACTTGCGTTCAAAACAGACAAACAAACAGCCAATCTAGCAAACTGACAAACACAAACAATCACACGAGAAAATAGACAGACTAACGAAGAGACAAACAAAACAAAATAAAAACTGAAAATACTTATGTTAAAAACATATATTAAAACGTTAAAATCAATTATGGAACTATATAACTTAAAAACTATTTCTGTTTAAAACAAAATTTTCACTAAAAACTTATCTTAAATTTTATCAATCAGTAGTTGAACCCGTTGTAAATTAAACCACTATAGATACTAAATTTTAAAATGCAAAAAAATTTCTAAAACAAATATACACAGTAGATTAACAATTAATTATAAACGTTTAAAAACAACGGATACACTGAAATACACTAAAACACAAATTAAAACACTTATGGATACAGGAAGAACAGAAGCACGACGGATCTCTTGTTCGCTCTGAGAATTACGTTGGAAAAGGTGTGGGAATTTAATAAAAGTGTACATATAGCGTTTATAGATTTGAGAAAAGCCTTCGACTCGGTGCCAACGGAGAGACTATGGAGGGTGCTGGAGAGAGAGTACGCTGTGAGTAAAAAAACTAAGAAAGACAGTAGAAAGTTTGTATAAGAATAACAAATACAATGCATGAACAGAATAGGAGAATAAAGAATGGTTTAAAGTGGAAACTGGTATGAAACAAGGAAGCGTGATGTCTCCAATTCTATTCATAGCATATTTGGATGTGCTGATAAGAGAGGTCAAGGAAGATGTATAAGACCTAGAAGGTGACATCTTAGCGTAAGCAGTTGATTTAGCATGTTGTAGTGAGGATGGGGATAAACTTAGAGATGTGATGATAAGATTTGCGAATAGGCTCTGAGACATGGAGCATGACGGGAAGAGAGGAGAATAGAACACAGTCTGCGGAGATCTATGTATTAAGAAAGATAATAGGAAAGACAAGGAGAGACAAATTGAGAAACGAAAGAATAAGAGAAGAGGTCGGTGTGAAAGCTATGCTAAATAAAATGGACGCAGCAAGATTGAGGTGGTGAGGACACTTGGAGAGGATGGAGGAGGGGAGAGTAGCCAAGAGAAGGTGGGAGTGGAGACCGGCAGTAGTAAGACCGAAATGAAGACCTAGGAAGAGATGGAAGGACTCACTGGAAGAATCTTTGAGAAGACATTGAATGCCGTCTATGCAAGAACTGATGGAGGAGAAAGTGTTGGAAGATAGGAGAGAATGGAGAAGAGTGCTGGCAACGCTGACAGGTTTTATACGCTTCCTGGGAGCGGTTATAATATATAATAATATATATATATATATATATATATATATATATATATATATATATATATATATATATATATATATATATATATATATATATATATATATATATATATATATATATATATATATATATATATATATATATATATATATATATATATATATATATATATATATATATATATATATATATATATATATATATATATATATATATATATATATATATATATATATATATCAGACGAACAGATGATTATCTCAGGATATATCAACTTGGAAGGGGTGCGTACCAGAGGCCGCAAAATGCACCGCAGAGTTAATTTTCCATTGCGCACCGCTCCCACTTCCGCCAATCCTAATATATATATATATATATATATATATATATATATATATATATATATATATATATATATATATATATATATATATATATATATATATATATATCTCGTAAATCAGAAATATTGCGTGTCAAAAACCACGAATAGCAAAACATTAGATATAATTCACAGAATTTTTTCTTACTTACTGAAGATATGCACCTGACATATATATATATATATATATATATATATATATATATATATATATATATATATATATATATATATATATATATATATATATATATATATATATATATATATATATATATTGTCCAATAATGGGTAGAGATGTTCGTTAGAGAAATAAAATAAATTTTCTAAAGGGAAAGTGCAGATAAAACAAATTTTTTTTCTTCTCATTTGTAATTTTTTATTTTTCACCAAAAAATATTTTACATTTAATTTATTTCATCGAAAAAAAACATTTTTATTTAGAGATAAGCATATTTCTATTATTCTCAAAGCTTCTTGAAGAGAGTTTTTCTTTTTCATGCATTTTTTATAAAGTTAAAAACACGGCACAAGAACATTTGTTTGTGTGCGGCTCTGCCCCTTGTATCTGAATCAGCGAATGGTGATGGGAATATTCTAATATCTTCCAAAAATAACAAATAAGTAATATTTTTTAGTACAAAATAAAATAAAAAAATTCTAAATTATTACCTACTATATTAAACAACAAAGTCATATTAGTAGATACACAATAGGTTTCATAAACTTATATTTACCGTGATAATATATTAACAGAGTTTTGATAAATTTAATGTTCTTCTCTTTTAAAAAATAATAAATACTTTTAAAACCTTTCCTCATTTTGGAAACAGATATGCAAAATATTACTAAATTTTACTTTTTATGAAATGGAATACGGATTTTACTTACATCGGTATGAAGATGAAGGCATATCTTACTTTAAGCTTAATTTAAAAAGCTTATTTTTCAAGTGTTTAAATGTTTTACTGCAGAGAACATTTATCCATATATATATAAATATATATATATATATATATATATATATATATATATATATATATATATATATATATATATATATATATATATATATATATATATATATATATATATATATATATATATACCTAAACATTATATCTCTTGAGGGTTCGACCCCTACCTCGACATCGCCGACACCTCAAATCTCCACATTCTAAAAGTTAAATTAAAATTAAAATTACAAATAATATATATATATATATATATATATATATATATATATATATATATATATATATATATATATATATATATATATATATATATATATATATATATATATATATATATAACAAATCCCAATGATGCCTCTCGAGTGTCCGAACTATCCTAGATAACCCCAGGCTCCTCCCGAACACACCCTTTCAAAAAAAAAAATTAAAGGCTAAAAAAAATTTTACAAATAAAAAAATTAAAACAATGAAAAAAAAAATGAATCATAGAAAATTTAAAAAAAAATTGTAAGTGCAAAAAATCTTAAAATAAAAAAATACAATTTAAAAAAGGAAAAGAAAATTAAAAATAAAATAAAAATTAAATTAAATTAAAAAACAAGAATTAAAAAATTTAATTCACATGTGTGTAAAGATGTTTAGCCGCATAAGGGCTTAGCCTCACTATTTTTAAGACTCGTTTGTGAGTAAAGCTTCACCACATCCCCACACCTCTACCCCGCCACATAGCCATACCTTCAACTACAACAGAACCACATCCTAAAAAACAGTACCAGCCATTATTTCTTGCTTTTACCTTTAAAGACATACGATCTCGAAAAATATATATCATGTTTAATTAATATATGTCCACTTTAACTTGTTGAACAAAGTATTACATGAAATTATATATATGTGTGTGGGTGTTTATTTGTTAAAAGGTGGTATATGCCTTCTTAGAGTAGTGTAAGGGTGCTTAACCGCTTAAGATCTTAGCCCCATAAGTGGTAAAATACATGGATATAAGCCGCTCTAAAACACTACCACATACCCACACCAGTACCCCTACCACAGCACCAGCTACACACAATGTTTTCTTGTTCATACCTAGTAAAATGTAAATGCTCTAAAGCATAAGAACTTGTTCAAAATATTATCCTGTTTCTATTTGCCATCTTTATTATTTTATACTTAGCCATTTTCTCACAACTGCATTTACACCTATCTCACGCTCACAAATACATTCGAAACATACATACATTTAATGTTTCCAAGTAACGGTTTTTATTTTCATCAGCGCGGATAGACACATATTACTCTCATTATTGAAATTACTATAATCGCTTCTTTACCATTTTTATTACTCTCTTCCTTGCCATTATCTATCATCATCATTATTATTATTATTATTATTATTATTATTATTATTATTATTATTATTATTATTATTATTTTTTGTATTATTATTATTATTATTATTATTATTATTATTATTATTATTATTATTATTATTATTTTATTTGTTTTTTTGCATAGGTGTTGCTTACCCTTGTATAGAATAAGCCTCACACGTAATAAAGTGAAAATACACATTTTCGGAAACAGATGATTGAAAAGCATGAAGTTCAATAGAAAGAAGCCAATTCAGATCAAAAGATATTTGAATCAATTCAACCTATTAAAATTTTGTTAGAAGAAAGGAAAGGAAGGCACTAATTCAATATTTGAGAAAAAGAAGAAACAGTTGTTTATACTGTACATCATAAGAACAGAGAGAACCGGCATGTAACTCTAAATAACTTGCTATGAAGTTGCTTTTTCAAGAGAATCTATTATTAACAATGAGGCGATTATTAGTGAAGAAAAGTTAGATTAATTTCTACTAACCAATTGATTTTGCGAAGGTATTCATGTATGAAGAATAGACAAAAATTCCATTCCATACATAGTTTTTTATGGCAACATATAAAAAGTAAACAAATTTTTATATGAAATCCTTCAATAAAGAAAGTGAAACATTATTTTGAAAATCTAACTGTAGAAGAAATATGTCTAGTATAAAATTACAACATAAAATTTATACAAGATGTGATTTCAATAGTTACTGATAGAGGAAATTTTCTTTTTTTCGTAAAAGACCAGAAGTTGTTTTTTAAGAAATTCTTCTTTCTTCTTACGAAACAACCATTAGAAGTAATTAAAAGGCATATTTATTGAACGTTTTTGCAGTAAATGGTGTCTCAATATCCTGTGTAGGTTGGAAAGGAAGTGCTTGTTTATTTGCTAATCATGGTACATTTCCTAGTTCTGTTGTAGTGTCATAAGATATATTTCAATAAGATAAAATTTCTGGCTGATTTGCATCTCTTTAACGAGGAGATAGAGTAAACGATGCGTTTGAAAGGTTCACAGCGTGTAACTGTTTAGTAGGTTGTAGAACAACTTTGGTATTTTTTGTTACATGAGACTTTTGTAATATTCAATAGACTTGTATAATGGATCACTTTTTTTATCATCAGCTTTTCTTGGAGGAACAGAGAGTGATGAACAGAATAATTATCACCAAAGAATGACGTAAAAATGGTTCTAAAAAGGACGTGTGAAAAGATGCTCGAAGGAGAGTCAAATTTTTACAGAAAAGAGAATCAATCAAAAGTTGATAAAAGAAGAGTGCTTATCACTTTTTTAAAGTGTGTGTTAGTGCAAATATGTAATAAAATTAAGGTATTGAGAACATTTCAGAGTTATTTAAATGTTAAAAATATATAAGGCAATAATTTTCTCGTAGCATAAACGAGCATTATTATGGATATGTACTTAAACTTTTTTTAACGACTTTCATATATAAAAAGTTCGTTTGAATCGGATCTTATGAAGGATGGAACGGACATCCAAAATAAAGGAAAAAAGTAAAAAAAAAAAATCCACAATTTAGAAGCTTTTAAAGAATTAAAAAAGGAAAAAAAATTAAACACATAAATTATTTGGATTCGAAAAAGGCAGAGATTAATGAGGGAAAATTTGGGGAAATATTTAAGAGTCGTTTTGAAGGAAAATCATTTTAAAATTTCTTATTTCAAATGACTTCCAACGGAAATTATTTCCCCTTTTCATTATTTATAATAGAAATGTCTCTTGAATTACAATATATATATATACTGTGTATATATATATATATATATATATATATATATATATATATATATATATATATATATATATATATATATATATATATATATATATATATATATATATATATATATATATATATATATCACCAATAATATCTTAGGTAATTAAAAATGGATTTCCAATGATTTTATTTAATTTTTACAGTTTACTTTTCTAAGAAATATAAGGGGAATTTATTTAATTTTTTTTTTTAATTTATAAAGTAACGTTTTTATCCATATAAAAGAATCCCCCTCTCTTATATTTAATTAACTTGTAAAGCAACAGCGCTTATCAGCGCAGTTTCCCCAAATATAACTTTTATAATATAAAAAAGATTTTCTATGGAAGAAGAAATGCAAACATCGAAATATATATATATATATATATATATATATATATATATATATATATATATATATATATATATATATATATATATATATATATATATATATATATATATATATATATATATTGCTCTGCACAATATCCCTCTGATGCAGGGTAGTGTTGACTGCAGAATGTACTCATATTCTTGAACCTTATAAGGGAAGAGAGAAAACTTGTCAAAAAGGGTTTTCAGACTCTAGAACCATACGAAGAACTATTCTCCATTTGTCCTGACTGCGTTGAAATAACCATCCTTTATCGACCAGGAATTACCTAGAAGATTCAATAATTTGTTGAAACATGTTGAAAGTTATTCAAAAGAACTTATTTGAAAATAACCGTCAGACTTCAACAAAAGAGATGCTCCAGTCAATTTGGAGATATGTTGGAGAGCAAATTTAAATGCCTTGATTCTGGCTATACGTCGACATATATTGGTTGTACGACAATTAAATCTTTGCCCATTTTCACACAACGCATGGTATGTCAACTATACCTAATATCTCTAAGCATTTTTTAACATTATATACGTCGTGCAAAGTTCAAAAATTGAAAATAGCAGAGTCATTCTGCATTAAGAACCGTAGACCTGATATTAACATAAAATTTAATAAATTATTGATGAATTTTAACATTATTTGAATTAATTATTTACATATGCATACTTTAAACAAATCACACTCATTCTTAATTGCAAAAACGACCTCTGAAGATGTCTCAAGTACAGAGACGAAGCGTGTTAAGAAATCACTGTGAATATAATTTCTACATCTGTTGTAGATTGTTCTCAAGAATAATTTTATGGAAATTAAACAATGTTCAAAACTAATTTTCCAGAGATTCGGAAATTAATCCAAGAATTTATATGTAGTATTATTATTATTATTATTATTATTATTATTATTATTATTATTATTATTATTATTATTATTATTATTATTATTATTATTATTATTATTATTATTATTATTATTATTATTATTATTATTATTATTATTATTATTATTATTATTATTATTATTATTATTGTATTATTATTATTATTATTATTATCATTATTATTATTATTATTATTATTATTATTATTATTATTACTGTTATTGTTATTGTTATTATTATTATTATTATTATTATTATTATTATTATTATTATTATTATTATTATTGCTGTTTTTATTATTATTATTATTATATATTATTATTATTATTATTATTATTATTATTATTATTATTATTATTATTATTATTATTATTATTATTATTATAAAAATGTTCATCATTATTTGCTCGGTGCAATAAATCTACGGTATATATTTGGTCATTTCGGAGAGCGAAGCCAGACGATGTTTACGCGAGTCTAAGTCTTTGGGTTTAGGCGTTGCTTCAGCAACGCTGCTTGTATTTTTTATTTTAGTTTCAATAAAAATTTTAAAATATTTTCTTTGATATATATAATTTTTTTTTATGTTTAAACTTCAAGTAACAAAATAGATTCAATTAGTATATTCAATCTACTGTCTCCTTTCCTCACACGAAAAAGTATTAACAGTTCCTCATCATCTGTGATAAATTCAGGGGTGGTCCGGGGGGGAATACCCCTCGGATTCCAAAATGTCTATCTCGGAGATTTGTTCTTCTTTCAATATATATATATATATATATATATATATATATATATATATATATATATATATATATATATATATATATATATATATATATATATATATATATATATATATATATATATATATATAGAGAGAGAGAGAGAGAGAGAGAGAGAGAGAGAGAAAAGCATTTCTCTTCTGGCTAAATAAATGAGCTATTTTTGAGTTGAATTGTTTTGGCTAACTATTACTTGCAAACTGGTTAGAAGAGGGTACAATGTTAAAATCACTTTCTTAATTCTTGACCGATTACTGTCAAATTTACAGGGTCTATGGGTTTCAACGCGCTGATAAAAACTCGATTTTTTACGTTTTTCTGTAGCTATAACAGTTTGGAGGTTTTTTGGAAAATTTTCCCTTAATCAAATTAAATAGAAGTGAAAAACCACTGGTCAAAATGACCTATAAATTCAAATATATATTCACAGTTCCAATAGCTAATTAAAAATTCGACAGATGAACATTCAAGGGCATATAACTTTTTTTCTAAAGCAGATATCAAAAATTGCCACGTTTTGTTTTTAGCTATTGGAACTGTGAATTTGCAGTTCAATTTTAAAGTCATTTGGACAGGTGGTTTTTCACATCTATTCATTTTTATCAATGGAAAATTTTCCAAAGAACTTTCAAACCGTTATAAATACAGAAAAAAGTAAGAATTTTTTTTTTCAGCGCATTTGATAATTATCGGTCAAAAATGAATATTATATTTTTAAACATTAGACCCTCCCCTTGTTTTAACACAGAAAAAACCCTTCGCACTATTATTGATTACACAGATTTCAAACTTTCCCCCTCCCTCCGCTTTTTCTTACACACACACACACACACACATATATATATATATATATATATATATATATATATATATATATATATATATATATATATATATATATATATATATATATATATATATATATATATATATATATATATATATATATATATATATATATATATATATATATATATATATATATATATATATATATATATATATATATATATATATATATATATATATATATATATATATATATATATATATATATATATATATATATATATATATATATATATATATATATATATATATAGGTGGGCACCCGCAAGTTTTTTGTTTGTTTCCAATCGTAATTCCGCAATTTTTTTTTGCGCATTCCGCTATCACAATTTTTTTGTCCATTAATGAAGTCCACAAAAGTTTGCTAACCCTTTCTTGGGAGTTAAAGACATAATTTCCAATAAATTTTCATACAATTTAAATTGAATTTATATATTTAATTTATATATTTTATTATTTATATATAAGTTTTATAACCATTGTTATATATATATATATATATATATATATATATATATATATATATATATATATATATATATATATATATATATATATATATATATATATATATATATATATATATATATATATATATTTTAATTGCCACTTTTTATAAACCGTGGAATCAATTTGTATAATTGTAAATAGAGCTAAACAAATTAGAGGATAAAGAAATACTTACCTCATCAGGGGTCGAACCACCGCATGTTGTGACTGAGAACGACAAAAGACTTGGGTTCGTGGATAGCTCAGCGATAGAGCACCGAGTCAAGTCATTGAGGACGTCCTAGTATGAGAGGAATGAGCCTATAGAACCTCCGGTTGAAAACACTGAAGCTAAAAAGAAGTGCTAACAACAGTGCTCTGCAGGTTTTAAAAGAGAAGAAAATTGCCAAGTAGCTACTCATGTCGTGCCATTTGGAAGTAACCTAAATAATTAAATTGATTTGTAAACCAATTAAAGATTAATAGGTAAGTTACACATTTAAGAAAACAAATCGAATGGTGAGAAGGAAATAACGTAAATATACACAAGAATGCCAATAATTTCAGTACAAAAATTCACCTTTAGTGGAAGGCTACTACCCAATGTTCAGGAAACACAAAAAAAAGAAGCGAAAAACGTGACACTTGTCATAATTGGTTAAAATGGTCAACCAGTAAAAACAAGCTTATCTACACTATACTAGAAATGGTTAATACTAGTGATGGCTAATCTAGAAGTTTCTCCACACTTCGAGAATATTCTTAAATTTTCCGGAAATTTCATTGATTTTTGGAAAATTGCGATAGTGGACCATAAATTTTTGGCATTCCGCAACTTTTTTAAAATTATCGAAATCTCAATTCCTCAAATTTTTTTGCTAGTCCGCTATTGCGGATTTGCGGAATTGAGGACTTAAATTGCGGAATACCCACCTCTTGGGAGTAACGCTCTTAAGGCGATGAGTTTACCCAATATTGGGTATATGGAATCTTAAAGGTACTTCTCATCTCATTCCAGTGCCCAATGGTTCGTTCCCTCTCGCGTTCACCTTCTTCTACAAGGAGTAGACTCTCCATCACACACATAATCACTAATACAGACTACACCCTTTAAAAAATAAAATTAATAATGGCGTCTCCAAAAGTAGACTCGGAGAAACCCCGGGGGTTTCTACCTAAAATAGCCCCGCAACCACCCCTTTCCCCATCACCACTTTTGAGTTGGTGGCCTTCGGTGATGGGTTGGTGACACCAAGACTCTGCAGCTGGCTTGTCCTGATATACGGTCTGTTTTTTTCATTAATTTCTGCAACATTAGCAATCTACACTCTAATTTTCACTTTGTTGAACATCTCTCTTCTTCTAGACCTCACCTCTTGTTCTTAACCGGATCTCAGATGTTTGAGCATTCTGATAGCAAACTCTATTCTGTTTCTTCCTACTGTTTCTATGTTAAATTCTTAGCCAATGTCGTTAGTTATGCATACGTGAGCAACGATGTCGTTTGTTTTCGTGTCTCTAATTTGGAGTCTTCTGTTTTTTCCACCTTATGGCTCAAGTTCTCTTGCCATTCTACGAATACATTCATTTCTTCTGTTTATTTATCTCCTAATTCTGCTGATTCTCCTAAATTCTTCGAATATTTAAGCTCCAAAATGGAGCATTCTCTCTTCTTCTTTCTCTGATATTATCATATAAGGTGATTTCAATGTTCACCACCGCAAATGGCTTTCTTCTAGTTCTCATGATACAGCTGGTGAACGTGCCTTCCATTTCGCTATCCAAAACGACCTTGAACAGTTGATGTAGCTTCCTATTCATATCCTTGATCGTCTTGGAGATAAACCTAACATTCTAGACCTTTTTCTAAATTCTAATTCTTCTCCTTATCCTGTTAAACTCTTTCCTCCTCTGGATTCCTCCGATTACCTTCTCCTCTTTGTATCCTCCTCTGGATTCCTCCGATTACCTTCTCCTCTTTGTATCCTCCTCTATCTCTTCAAGTCTTCCTTTCTATGGAAGGAAACGTTTGTGGCATTTCGGTATCGCAAAGTGGTCGGACTTGCGGTCGTACTTCTTCGATTTCCCGTGGAATGATTATTGCTTCCGTAGTAGGGGTCCCTTGGAGTGCGCATAACGAATTTCTGAGGTGATTCTCTATGGCATGGAGGCGTACATTCCATTTTCTTTCCCTTCTACTAAACCGAACAAACCTTGGTTTAACTCTGCTTGTTCTCGCACTATCCGCCGCAGGGATGATGCCTTCATGGATTACCATCGTCTTCAAACTTCAGAATCTCACGCTACTTATATTTCATCCCGGAATCGTGCAAAATCTATCCTTTGTAACACTAAAAATTATTTTCTCCGTAGAAAATGCAATAATCTTTCTGGTTCTTCTTCTTCACGTTCTCTACGGCATTTCAGTTTAGCTTTTGCCATCGCGCTGGATATTTCGAAGGTTTCGATAGGGTCTGATACAAATATTTGATTTCTAAACCTTCCTCTCTTTTAGTCTATCCTTCTCACTGGGTTCTTCTCTTTGATTTTCTTTCCTTTCGTTCTTTAGCTGCTGTTGTAGACGGCCACCATTCATCCTTCAAATCTATTAAAAGGGTGTTCTTCAGTATTCTTTCCTGTCCCCAACACTTTTTCTGCTTTCCATTAGTGATCTTCTTTCTAATATTTTATTACCTATCCGCTCCATTCTGATGATTACACCCTTCATTACTCCTTTCACTTTGAAAGTCGTCCCACTAAGCAACATTTAACTGACGCTAGAATGGTGGCTGGAGCAACTGACCTTTTATCTTTCTAGCATTTCAAATTGAGGCAGAGAAAACAGTTGTTTTCAATGCCTCAAGAACTCAGTTCCTAGATATCTCTACTCGACACAATCTTCCACACAACTATGATATCTTCTTCGAAAACACACAACTGAAGCCCTTATCTATCCTTTCTCTCGTTATCTTTCTCTGAAGGATCACATTATTTCTCTTTCTGAACAAGCTTTAAGAGGTTTCGTGTTCTATTGCGAATTAGCGATTTTTTTCCGCCAATCCAGTTGCTTTCTCGTTATTGGGGTGTTCTTCCCCCTGTATGGAGTACATCTAACACATCTGGGATGGTTCCGCTAACGCAGCTCTCCTTGACAAGGTGGAGTCTATTGCGTTTCGTATTAACATATTTCCGCTCTCACTTTTTATCTCCAGTCTCTTTCTGTCCTTCGAACTGTTGAGTAACTCACTCTATTCTATCGCTAGTACAATGGACACTGCTCTTCCGAATTCTCCCGTTGCACTGAGAAGGGATCGCGCATCACTCCTTATCCTTTCTTTGTCTCAGACTTAACCGCTATACCTTTCCTTACACGTACTCTACTGGTAAAGTATGGAACACACTTCCTTTACCTCTTTTCCTAACTTCTTTTGACTTGCACACTTTTAAGCGACGTGTACCAGGGTATATTGGGGGTTAACGATTAGGTTCCGGTAATATCCCAACTCTGGTGGAAATTAGTAGACCTCTTGTCTTTACCCACCAGATGAGACATAATATATATATATATATATATATATATATATATATATATATATATATATATATATATATATATATATATTAGGGATGGAGTGAAGTATCGGTGTAGGTATCGGTATCGGCAGTATCGGATATTTTTTAGTATTGGTATCGGCATCGGTATCGGCAATTACAGTATCGGTATCGGTAAAATTTTTGGACAAGAGTAAAGTATTGGTATCGGTATCGGCAAGTATCGGCATATTTTTAGGTATCGGTATCGTGTAATTTTTAAGTATCGGTATCGGTAAAATTTTGGTATCGCTCCATCCCTAATATATATATATATATATATATATATATATATATATATATATATATATATATATATATATATATATATAATATATATAATATATATATATATATATATATATATATATATATATATATATATATATATAATATATATATATAATAGAAAGAAGTTAAAAGAGGTGAAAAGACGTTTTGCTGAAAAGCTAAATGAGAGAGAGGTGGGGTGAAGGAATGAACGTGAATGTGGAAAAGAAAGAACTGTTAATAGTTAGTAGAGAGGAGAAGGAAGAGGAGCTTATGCTGAAGGTGCATGGCGAGGAGGTGAGGATGGTAGAGAGACGTCAGTGTTTGGTGGAGAGTATTCACAAGGGAATGAGGAAATACGCACGAAATCACCAACAGGATGGAGAAATACAGAAGAGTGGTGAGGGCACTGTATCCAAACTTGGCTAAAAAGAAAGAATATAGGAGTAAAGAAAGTAATTTTTGAAAGTTTAGTTATATGGGGAGTTCGACAACAAGAGAAGAAAGCATAATTTAAGCATCATAGATAAGGGTGCTGCGGTTAATGATGGGAAGAAACAGGAGGAAGAGTATAAGAAGCGAAAGAACAAGGGAAAGCATAGGGGTTGGGTCAATAATTGAAAAGACAGATGCAGCAAGACTGAGATAGTTGGCAAACGTGTGGAGGATTTAGGAGGGTAGAGCAGCTAGATGGAGGTGAGAGTGGATGCCAAGAGGAAGAAGACCAAGAGTTGAACCCAGGAAGATATGGATGAAGTCAGTTGGCGATTCACTGAGGCAACATCAGCTGCCTACGGTGAAACAGATGGTTGAGGATGGAATTATTTACGGCAGATCTAGATGGACGCAAGTACTGGCCCCACTGACAGTCCATTATTGCCTTACTGGGATCGGACATATATATATATATATATATATATATATATATATATATATATATATATATATATATATATATATATATATATATATATATATATATATATATATATTATATATTCTTTAAAGTTCAGAATTTGTATCGGTATCGGCATCGGTCAAACTGGAAATTTTGGTATCGGTATCGGTATCAAAAAAAATTTGTTATCACTCCATCCCTAATATATATATATATATATATATATATATATATATATATATATATATATATATATATATATATATATATATATATATATATATATATATATATATATATATATATATATATATATATATATATATATATATATATATATATATATATATATATATATATATATATATATATATATATATATATATATATATATATATATATATATATATATATATATATATATATATATATATATATATATATATATATATATATATATATATATATATATATATATATATATATATATAATATATCTGTACAGTATAATGATATATCTGTAATGCCTGATGATGTTTGAAAAATGCCGAGAATTATGCTAAAAGAATTAATTACTTTAATTAATCTAATTTTATTATTTTTGTTCAATAACTGAGGATAGTCATAAATTTCATTGTAACATTTTCATTAAATGTTTCGTTTAGTGATCTGTAGGTAATATATATATATATATATATATATATATATATATATATATATATATATATATATATATATATATATATATATATATATATATATATATATATATATATATATATATATATATATATATATATATATGTATGTCTCCTCTGGTGGGCAAAGGTGAGAGACCCACCAATATCCACCAGAGTTGGTGAACATTCGCAATCTGGTCTCTAATGGCTGACGTGACCAATGCACGGCCTTTTAAAGTGTGCAAGATAAAACAAGTTTGGAGACAGATAAAGGGAGTGTGTTGCAGACTTTACCAGTAGAACACATTTGAGATTGAGCATAGCGGTTAAGTTAGGTCAGAGAGTTGGCAGAGAAAGGATGAGACTGTGTAGAAAGTCGTGTCGCGCGATCCCTTCTTAATGGATGAATGATGCGACGGGAGAGTTCAAAAGAGCAATGTCCATTGTAATAGCGATAGTAAAGAGAGAGTGAGGCAAGAATTCGACGGGAAGAAAGAGATTGGAGAGAGTTAAAAAGAGCATAAGAGTTTTAAGACGAAAAGCCCTAGATTCTACCTTTTCGAGAAGAGCTGTATGTGAGGAACAACCCCAGATGTGTGATGCGTTCTCCATACATGGGCGAATAACACCCCTATAAAGAGTAAGCAATATATATATATATATATATATATATATATATATATATATATATATATATATATATATATATATATATATATATATATATATATATATATATATATATATATATATATATATATATATATATATATATATATATATATATATATATATATATATATATATATATATATATATATATATATATATATATATATATATATATATATATATATATATATATATATATATATATATATATATATATATATATCATTGCATATTGGCAGTGACAGCAAGCGAATAGATAAATAAAAAACACATAATTGAAATAAATGAAGCCTGAAATTTCAACACACGTGTAATATATATATATATATATATATATATATATATATATATATATATATATATATATATATATATATATATATATATATATATATATATATATATATATATATATATATATATATATATATATATATATATATATATATATATATATATATATATATATATATATATATATATATATATATATATATATATATATATATATATATATATATATATATATATATATATATATATATATATATATATATATATATATCGTGCAAAATCTCTCCTTCGTAACACTAAAAACTCATTTCTCCGTAGAAAATGCAATAATCTTTCTGGTTCCTCCTCTTCACTTTCTTTCTGGCATTTTGCAAAAAATATCAACTATAACTTTGCTTCTTCCTCTTTTCCTCCTTTAATATCTTCCGACGGGACAACTGCTGTTTTACCTTCTTCTAAATCTGAACTCTTGCCTCAAACTTTTGCCTCTAATTCAACCTTAGACGATTCCTGACCTATTCCTCCTCCTTCAACCCCCTCTAACTCAATTATACCTATAATTAGAATTTCTTCTAAAGATGTCATTAATTTCAAATTGGGGCAGAGAAAACATGGTTGTGTTGAATGCCTCAAAAACTCAATTCCTCCATCTCTCCACTCGACACAATCTTCCACACAACTATGATATCTTCTTCGAAAACACACAACTCAAGCCTTAATCTGTCCTTAATATTCTTGGTGTTTCTTTTTCTCATGATCTTTCCTGGAAAGATCACATTACTTCTCTTTCTAATCAAGCTTCAAAGAGGATGGGTGTTCTAAGGCGCCTTCAGAATTCCTTCACGCCACCCCAGTTGCTTGCTCGGTATAAGGGTGTTGTTCGGCCCTGTATGTAGTACGCTTCGCACATCTGAGGTGGTTCCACACACACAGCTCTCCTAGAGAAGGTGGAGTCTAGGGCATTTCGTCTCATCAATTCTCCTGCTCTTACTAGCTCTCTCCAACCTCTTTCTACCCGTCAAATTGTTGCGTCCCTCTCTCTTTACTATCGCTATTCCCACAGACACTGCTCTTCTGAACTCTCTCGTAGCGTACCTCCTCCATTGAGAAGAGCTCGTGCGACACGCCTTTCTACACAGTCTCATCCTTTCTCTGTCCAACTCTCCGACTCCAGACTTAACCACTATGCTCAATCTTACATATGCTCTACTGGTAAAGTCTGGAACACACTCCCTTCATCTATTTTCCCAACTTCCTTTGACTTGCATACTTTCAAACGCTTTGTATCTGTACACGTCTGCCTCCATTGACCATGAAATAGATCTTTCCCGGCTCTGGTGGAATTTGGTAGGTCTCTGGCCTTTGCTATATATATATGCATGGTATAGGAATTTGCTTTTCAGTTTATTAGGTTGTAAAAATTAAACAAAGTAAAATTTGATTAACTGAAAAGATGCCAAGCGGAGGTTTGTTGGGACTCTGATTTCTTCATGAGAACAAGCACTATTTGTAATCTTTTACCATGCTAAATCTGTTAATATCAAGCTCCAGAAAGCCTGAATGTAAAGCAAACATTTTTGCATATCGAAACCTTGCCTAAGATTATTCGAGGAAAAAATATGCAGCAAAAACAAATACGTTCTGAATATCGATCTTGAAGAACTGTTTTATATCGCTCTGTAGGACATGGAAACATCAAAGTAGACATTGCAAGAATAATTTTTTTTTTTTTTTTTTACATCAAGAATACGAATCAATTCTTCAGGTTTATACCCAAACTCTGAAATGAAGATATGGAAAGAATGCAAAGTTTAAATCTTAAAAGAAACAGACTGAAGAGGAGGGTCCAATTTTTTTTAAAAAAATTTATTTTTTGACCGATTGAGCTGAAATTTGCTGTGTATATAGCTTTTTTCCCGATGAAAAAAATCCATTTCTAACGTTTTTCTGAGTCTATAAAGGTTTCAGTGATATGATGGGTCAAAAGTCGAAAAAATGATTACCGGGGTCAAAATGTTGTCCACATGAAGTGAAAATTTCCTTGAATAATCCTAGCCCAATTTCTTGCATTAGTCGGGACAGATTTTTTGATATCACGTCCAAGGAAAAGGGTATAAACAGTCGAATTTTTAAAAAATTTTTTTTTTCAAAATCCCTACCTTTTCGGAGAAAAAAATTATTTACAAAAAGCCTTTCGAGACATTTTTTCAATTTTCGATATCGTTTAAAGGAGAGATAGGTCTACAACTTTTATTTAGAGCATTGTTAAATGCTAATTGCTTGAAGAAAGATTTAGCCTCTCAAACTTTTAGAATTTTTTAAAATTTGCCAAAAATGGCCCTTTTTTGAGAGGTCATATCTCGGAACAAAAAAATCAGATCAAATAAAGTATAAAGAGGAATTTGTAGCGCCAACACTCCTCTATAAGTATGCATAAATATATTTGCGTAGTAGTTATACCTTTTTTTTAAAAAAAATATTTTTCCTTAGAAATGTGGATTTTTTTTCAAAAATTAATTTTTTTCGATAGTGGGTCAGTCTTGGGCTAATACTATTTCTCGCGTAACTCTGGGAGCAAAAATCTATTAAAAGTTTTTGTAACCAATAGAATTAGGAACATATCCTCCAAGTTTCAGGGCAAAAAAATTTTAAAAGAGCTTCATTGTGAATTTGAATTTACCTAAATTTTCCGAAATAACTGCTAAACCTTAACTCTCTCGTAAAAACGTTAGGAATCGAATTTTTTCGTCGGGAAAAAAGCTATCTACATCGAAAATTTCAGGAGAATCGGATGAATTTTTTTTTCAAAATTGGACTCTCCCCAAATGACCCAAAAAGTTTTTCAGGAAACCATATCTTCAAACAATTATTTTCTTTCTCTTGTTCAAGGCCAGTGACGTAAAGAATTATATAATGCAGTGAGGACCTACGAAGCTCCAACAATGACCTTAAATTTGATTAATGTTTGCAGAAAGAGACATTGCCCTGATAAAGAAATTCAAGAAAATAGTCAGGGACCTACAGGACAAACATTAAAGTCTTCACCGAATAAACTAAAGAACTTGCATCTTACAAATATAAGTAATGTATACGTTAGCATGAATGTTTTAAGCTTAAATACCAGTTTCAACTAAATTTTGTTTAATATATTTTAGAGTAAGGGAATCAGAGGAAATATTGTTTCTAGTCCTATACAGAATAAATTGGAGTAAAATTTTAAATGTGTTCAGAATGCGCAACCTCTAAATATTACCGGTTTTACGCAAATTTAGCAGAAATTCTTTTTATATCAACAAGAAAGAGAAAATCAACAAAGTCAACAAGGAAAATCATCTTTATTTTAAAATTTAAAAAAATGAAATATATTATATATATATATATATATATATATATATATATATATATATATATATATATATATATATATATATATATATATATATATATATATATATATATATATATATATATATATATATATATATATATATATATATATATATATATATATATATATATATATATATATATATATATATATATATATATATATATATATATATATATATATATATATATATATATATATATATATATATATATATATATATATATATATATATATATATATATATATATATATATATATATATATATAATATATATATATATATATATATATATATATATATATATATATATATATATATATATATATATATATATATATATATATATATATATATATATATATATATATATATATATATATATATATATATATATATATATATATATATATATATATATATATATATATATATATATATATATATATATATATATATATATATATATATATATATATATATATATTATATATATATATATATATATTATTTATTATATTCAGAACGCCACCGCTCACGGGCAGAGCCCTTTTCAAGGAGGGGCACACACATAGAGACAAAATACATGCAAACGCACACACCTAACGCACAGCCCTCAGGTGGGCGCAGACGGAAGCCTTGAAGAGTGGAAGGTTAAATACAGAAGGAAAAATAGATGAAGGTAGAGAGTTCCACAGAATAGAGGTGGCTGGAAAGAAGGAGGTACCACAACGGGCTAGCCTGGGATTTCCTACGTCCACACAAAATTGGTTTCGAAAGCAGGGCACCCCTTGTGCAACGAGGACGACGCAATGGTGGAGGAATGCGAGAGGCCAATTCTCCTCGAGCACCTGCCATTGTAGTACCTGTAGAAAAGAGATAGCGCGCCAACGTCACGTCGCAGAGACAGAGGGTCAAGAGAGTTTGAAAGTAGGGGACAGTTAATTAATCTTTTAGCTTTTGACTCAACCCTATCCAGAAGAGAGGAGGAGCCGGAGCCCCCCAAATGTGAGAACAGTACTCCATACAAGGGCGAATAAGACCCTTATATATTTGGAGTAACTGGTCAGAAGAGAAAAAATTCTCGCAATCTGAACAGAATTCCCAGCTTCTTAGAGGCCGCTTTAGCAACCATTGTGATATGTGGTTTCCAAGATAGTTTGTTGTTTATGTTTAGACCAAGAATGTTAATGTTATTTACAGGTGAGACGGGAGAGCCATCGAAGAGGATAGGAAAGTTAGGAGGTGTTTTTGAGAGAGAGATGTGAAGAAGTTGAGTTTTTAAAGAGTTGAATTTCACAAGGTTGCTATGACCCCACCGGGAAATCCCATCCAGATCGGCAAGAATAGAATCGGAAAGTTGAAGACGAGAAGCAAGTCTAGAAGCAAAAGAGGGAGCAGATTTGAAATGAGTAGAAGAATGCAGAGTTGAATCATCAGCATAAGAGTGAACAGAGTTAGAAGTGCAGTGGAGAAGATCGTTAATGAAAAGTAAGAATAAGGTTGGAGATAAAACAGAACCCTGAGGAACACCACAGTTGACAGAAAAGGAGGAAGAGGTCGCTCCATCTACAACTGCCGAAATGGAACGATCTGAGAGAAAACTAGACAATAGTAAGCAAAGAGAAGGAGGAAACCCAAAGGAGGGGAGCTTGGAGAGCAGTAACGCATGCCACACCCGGTCAAAAGCCTTGGATATGTCAAGCGCCACCACACAAGACTCCCCGAAGTCCCTAAGGGCAGAAGACCATAGATCAGTAAGATAGGAAAGTATGTCACCAGTTGACCTCAAGCGTCGAAAGCCATACTGGTGATCAGAAAGAAGAGAATGAGACTCCAAATGATCCAGGAAATGAGAGTTGAGAAGAGTTTCAAAAATTTTAGATAGAACACAAGTGAGAGCTATAGGTCGATAGTTAGAAGGGTCAGAGCGACTACCTTTTTTCGGGATCGGTTGAACAAACGCACGCTTCCAGCATTGAGGAAAAGTATTAGTATTAAGGCATAGAGAGTAGAGCTGAACGAGGACAGGCGCTAACTCGGAAGCACACTCCCTCAGAACACGAGGGGGAATGCCATCCGGGCCACTGGCCTTCCTGACGTTCATAGATTTCAGGATCCCATGCACCTGATCATGAGTAATTACAGGCAGAGACATGGGACACCTGAGAGGAGAAGGAGTAGGAGGAGGGATGTCAGAATCGAGCAGGGTGGAATTAGATGAAAAAAGGAGGCCAAAGAGATTAGCCTTTTCAGCCTTATATAAACTATAAATTGAAACGAATCCAAAATTTACTTTTCAGAAACACATGTTCTTTTTAAACCACGACAGACTAATGACTATATTGTTAAGCAAAAATTTATTTCATTTTAGAAAAAGGGGAAGGTCCAATTTTGAAATTTTTTTTTACTTCTGTACTGATTACCCTGAAACTTTCAGGGTATATGCCTTTTTTTATAGCTGAAAAAAATCTTTTTCTAACGTTTTTCTGCACCTATAACTGTTAAAAGGTTTTTAAAAAATTTTTGGATAGTGTTTAGAGAATGTACAGGGCTACAGCTTTCTCTCAATACATCATTCAATGCTTTTGGTAGTTTCGAGATATAGACTCTAAAATTTGGACAACTTTCGAAGAAATTTCAAAATTTCCAAAGTTTGGGAGGTTATATCTTGAAGAGAACAAATAGCATTTATTAATGTGCAGTTTTTTTTTATAAATTATTTTTGGATCCGGAGTGGTAAAATTTTTCATTTAAAAAAAAAAAAAAACTTTCAAACCATTATAAACTAAGAAACGCGTCAAAAATCACTGATTTCAGCGTGAAAAAACTAAAACCTTTTTTTGAAATTTTAGTTTATTTAGAGACTGCTTTGGCAATTGACATATAATAAGAACGTGAGAAACTCAGGAAATTTCCACTGTTATAGCTTAGTCTAGTTCTAATTTTGATTATAAATAGTCCTGCAGTCGAAAAATGATCGTTCAGCTTCTACACATGGTAGTATGGATTCGGGAGCGTCCATGAATTTTATTACATTTGTTGGTTTTTCACTAATTGTCTCAAAGATTTCGAGCTCCTTGGATATATTCTTTGCAGTTAATTGACTTTCAGCTTCGTGTTGAGAGTCTTTAGAAACTCATTCATTTTTTTTATATGACGAGCCAATTTCTCACAAAGCGTCTGTTTTCTTTCGCTCTCAGTGTCACCCTCTTCTTCAGAGTCTGCATGTGATGAATCAGATTCCGATGATTCTGAAGAGTAAAACTAAAGACGAGTTGTTATTTCTTTTGATGTAACCAATATGGCTGACTTATTTGGAAATTGTTTCAACTCGGTTTCTACTATTTTTCTATTTCTTTTCTAATACGTTTTTCCAGTTTTTATATATTTCAATAATCCAACCGAAGCTTTTTGCATTCTCTCGTTAATCCTTATCGAGTACTAGGCTTAAAAATTTTTGCTTGAGTGAAGATTTAACATAATTCTGAAGAGGATCATTTTTTAAGGGAGACTTTCAAACTATTCAAACAATCGTTCTAACTTTATTACTGATATTGGCTATATTTAATGAACTGGAGGATAGGTCATCTCTAATATCGCATTTTGTACCTTATCAGAATTGTTTTAGAAGCTTAGATTTGAATCGTAATATTCCTTTTAACCCTCTTTTAAGTCTTACTCGCTGTATTCAGTTCTTTCTACCTCAATTACACCTTCCGAATCATTCCGACTTTTGTATAGAACGTCGCATATTGTAAGGTGTATAGAGTGGGTATAGCAAAGCTGATATTTTCAATATATCACCTGTCCAAATTTCACCATAGCACACAACTTCGAGATGCTCCATTGATAATTTAAACGACTATAACTTCTGTTTTACTTCTTTAACCATTAAGCTGGTCTTAATTCTACTATTTATTGTAATCATTTCTAGGCTCCAAAATTTGTTTTTATCTTGATGAGCAATGATATTTTAATAACTTTTGTTTTAAGCGACGAATATATGTTTAGAGAAAGGCTGAATCTCTTACCATTTTTAAAAGATTGTTCAATTTCTTTTATTATATTTTCATTTATAATATTATAATACTGTTCATACACTAATTGCATAACATGATTGAGATTTTTAGAAAGAAGTAAACCTTTTTCACTGAATGTTTACTGAATAAATTTACTTTTACAATGGCACTGCTAGGAACTCCATCAATAGCTTCAAGCTTTGCAATGATTTCTTCTTTTGTAACTTTCTTTCAAAGCTAAAAAATGTTGACTAAGAATGAACACTTTTTAAACATTTCGAAGAGCTCTCTACTAATTCATCCCCTGCAGAACGTTTGAGGTTATAATCATTTGCCGAAGGAGGCTTCTCAATAGAATGTTTAGTTCTTAAATGCCGAAGCAAACCACTTGTTGAAAAACTTTTATATTAAAGTATTGCATCACAATGACTACACTTTGCTTCTTCATTATTACATTAATGGAGTATTGCCAGAAGGATGTTTTTGATCTCTCCATCGTTACATTTATCAAATCATAGAATTTTATTAAATAATAAATAAAACACATATTTTATATAAATATAAAACTAAATTACTATAATGTGGGTGACTCAAATAAATTGCCAGTGTTTAAACGATAATAATAATTAATTAATGATAATTAAAATGATAATAATAATAATAATAATAATAATAATAATAACAATAATAATAATTATAATCATATATAATAATAATAAACAATTATAATGATAATAAGTAACTAATAATATTAATAATAACCAGTAGTAACTCGTACAGAGGAAAAATGATGGGGCCAGTTATATATATATATATATATATATATATTATATATATAATATATATTATATATATATATATATATATATATATATATATATATATATATATATATATAATATATATATATATATATATATATATATATATATATATATATATATATATATATAATATATATATATATATATATATATATATATATATATATATATATATATATATATATATATATATATATATATATATATATATATATATATATATATATATATATATATATATACTATATATATATATATATATATATATATATATATATATATATATATATATATATATATATATATATAGAGAGAGAGAGAGAGAGAGAGAGAGAGAGAGAGAGAGAGAGAGAGATTGGGTAAAGTCAGTTTTTTCTCTGGCTTAAAGGGAACGACGTTCGCCCCTCACTCTCGAGTGTGTGCTGAAAAGTATAAAAATCGATGTTCGAATCTTCGATTCAGTTACCTGAACGGACATAAAAAATTGTCGTTTGTAGGAGATTTTCTGTAGTTAATTTATTAATTACATTTTACGGCAAAGTGTATTATTACAAGGTGTATTATTACCCTAATCTAAAAATTCATACATCGCTTAAAAACATAGCCAAGAATTACAACATTCCGGGCTATTTCAACACATGCAATATCACATTCTATCTAAAATTGCTCCTACAGAGAAGGTCGCCAACCATGATTCGAAACCACGCCAACCGATGGTCAAAAATAAATTTGATTGGTCTGTACTGGAGCAGGGTTTCCCTATCCAAAATCCAAATAATCTGTATAACTTATTATCTTGGTTAGAAATAACATATAACTTAATTTCCCGGCTAAGAACCACACTCTTCGAAAAGGACTCTGCCCGTGAGTGATGGTGATAACTTTAAAGGAAAAAATTGTCCTTTATTGTCAAACTTTTGCTTGTTAAATAAATGAAAAAATCTACTTCTACTAATTTTTATCTTCCCTAAAGGATGGTTAATTAAAAATTAAATAAGGAAAGGACAATTTAATATTTTATAAAGTGAGCCAGAAAACATAGTATTTCAATTAAAACTCTGCTGTCAGTTTAATTATTTTCCTTCAAGTTATTCTTTAATTATCATATGTGTAATTTTAGGATCATTCAGGAAATTGATAGATTTAATTGAAAATAGATTGAATAGATTTTTTTGGTGGTCAATTTTTAGTTGCATCTGATCAGACTGTCTCTAACTTAATAATCAAGAGATGTAGCGCCATGAGAGGCTATATAGTTTCCCATAACTCCTATATATTAGCTAGGATTTATTAGGTATTGCCTACATAAGTACTGAGATTAATGGAGTAGGATTGCAGATCACAGAAACAGTAAGACGACAACAAAACAATACTGTTCAGTCTCTCCTGTTTTATATCCTATAAAACTTAGGAAAACGATGTTTTTTAACACTTACTTAAGTTCTTTAGAAGGTTATCTGGAACTGCTATTTTCTAATACTGCATATTTTGTATAATGGGTAAAATGTTGGAATATTTAAAGGAAAAATAGTTTTATTTCTGATTATTAATAAATTTTGAACAACTTTAATAATGAACATGAGTAATGGTGAAGATTCCAAAGTATAAAAAATTAAGAGTTTAAGAATTGGAAGTAGCAGAGGTGGTAAAAGACACCCTTCCTTGAATAGGGCTCTGCCCGTGAGCGGTGTTGGTGTGTTAAAAAAACACAGAAAGTGTTCCCAACTAAAAAAAATGATTTGCACATTTCTGTGGTTCAAAAGTGCCATTCAAAATACTATTCAAAGATCATTTATTACATCGCTAAATGTAAAAACTTGGCAGAGATCAAAAATGTCCAGAAACCTTAATGGACTATGTATGATGCTTGTAAGGTGAAAAATGGTTTTGGTGAAAAAGAAAAGCTTTATTTATATATATATATATATATATATATATATATATATATATATATATATATATATATATATATATATATATATATATATATATATATATATATATATATATATATATATATATATATATATATATATATATATATATATATATATATATATATATATATATATATATATATATATATATATATATATATATATATATATATATATATATATATATATATATATATATATATATATATATATATATATATATATATATATATATATATATATATATATATATATGATATTATCTATGATTTCCTCTCCGGTCCTCTATAGCAGCTGTTGTAGAGGGCCACCGCCGTCAAATTTTAAATCTATTAATAGTAAAGCTCCTCAAGGATCTGTTCCATTTTCAAATCTTTCTACTTTTCATTAATGACTCTCTCTCTCTATATATTACATCATCTCCTATCCACTCCTATGACAATGACTTCACAGTTCATTACCCTTTTCAATTTGAAAGACGCCCCTCCCTACAGCAGTTAATTGATGCAAGGAGGATGGCCTTGATGCAACAACCTTATAAATTTTCTCGAATTTCAAATTGGGACAGTTAAGACATTGTTGTTTTCAAGGCCTCAAAAACTTAATTTCTCATCTCTCTCTACTCTTCACAACCTTGGTAAATTATTTTGTCTGTGTTTTTCTACTTTAACCTTCCTTTCTTGCAGGAAACATGCGTTCACTTAGCTTGTGCCGAAAACGTGAGACCCCTCTCATCCCTCTGCCTAACGTCACTATTTTTTGACCTCCAATCTTTCTAAAGTTTATGAATCTATCCTTAACTGGAAGATTTGGAAACATCTCAATTCTTCTAATCTTTAAAATGCAATAATCTTTCTGGTTCTTATACCTCACGTCCTTACTGCCATTTTGCAAAAAATGTCAATTCTAACTATGTTTCTTCCTCTTTCCTCCTTTAGGATCTTCTGACGGTACAACTACCATTTTACCTTCCTCTAAAGCTGAATCCTGTGCTCAAACTTTTTCCACTTACTCAACCTTAGAAGATTGCGGAACTATTCCTCCTCCAACTACTTCATGCCTAAAATTAAAATTTCCTCTAAAGATGTCATTTCTTCTCCCTCTGAGCTTAATACTAAGAAGGCGAACAGTCCCGATGGTATTCCTCCTCTGGTTTGCAAAACTTGAGCTTCCGAGCTTGCAATCTGCTTTGCTAAACTATTTCTCCTTTGTCTCTCTAATTCTATTCTTCCTTCTTGCTGGAAACGTGCGCTCATTTAGCCTGTGCCAAAGAAGGGGGATCCCTCTCAATCTTACAACAACTGCCCCATTTCTTTAACTTTCGTTCTGTCCAAAGTTTTAGAATCTATCCTTAACAGAAAGATTTGGAAATATCTCAATTCTTCTAATCTTATCTCTGATCGCCAGTATGGATTTCGTAAGAAACGCTCTACTGATAATTTTCTTTCCCTTCTCTCTGACTTTTGGTCCCCTGCTCTTCGGCATTTCAGTGAATTCTTTGTTGTTGCGCTGGACATATCGAAAGCCTTCGATAGAGTCTAACACAAATCTTTGATTTATAAACTTCACTCTTTTGCGATCTATCCTTTTCTCTGTTATCTACTCTCTAATTTCCTTTAAGATGATTTTTAGCAGCTGTTTTTAGGTGGCCACAGTTCTTCCTTTAAAACTGTTATTATTGGTGTTCCTCAGGGTTCTTGATCTATCATTTTATACCTTCACTCTTTTGCCTCACCTATCCACTCCTTTGTTGATAACTCCACCCTTCATTACTTCTTTCAGTTTGAAAGATGTCCCTCCCAACAGCAGTTATTAGACTCGAGAAGTGTAGCCTTAGAGAAATCTAACCTCTGACCTTTCACGTATTTCAAATTGGGTTAGAGGAAACATGGTTACTTTCAATACCCCAAAAACTCAATTCCTCCATCTTTCCACTCAACACAATCTTCCACACAACTATGATGTCTTCTTCGAAATCACACAACTTAAACCTTCATCTGTTTTTAGTATTCTAAGTGTATCTTTTCTCGTGATCTTCCTTGGAAAGTTCACACTACTTCTTTTCCTAAACAAGCTTCTAAGAGGTTGGGTGATCAGAAGCGCCTTCAGAATTACTTCAAGCCACCCAAGCTGCTTGCTCTCTAAAGGAGTGTTGTTCGCCCCTGTATGGAGTATGCTTCACATCTGGGGTGGTTCTATTAATTCATTACTCCTTGAAAAGGTGGTGTCAAGTGTTTTTCGTCTCATCAACTCTCCTGCTCTTACTAACTCTGTCCATTCACTTTCAACCAGTCGTATTTTTGTCCTACTCTCTCTATACTATTGCCATTACAACGGACACCGCTCTTCTGATCATTCCCATCGCACACTTCCTCCATTGCGAAGAGCTCGTACGACACGCTTTTCTACACCGTCTCATCCTTTCTCTGTTCAAATCTCAGACCCTAGGCTTAACAGAGATGCTCAATCTTACATATATTCTATTGGTAAAGTCTGGAATACACTCCCTTTATCTGTTTTCCCAACGTCCTTTGACTCGTATACTTTCAAACACCTTGTCGGCCTCCATCGACCGGGATAATTTTTTCCAGTTCCGGTGGAACGGTGGAATTTGGTAGGTCTCCGGCCTTTGCCTCCGAATATATATATATTATATATATATATATATATATATATATATATATATATATATATATATATATATATATATATATATATAATATATATCACTAATGCAAATAATGTATGTATTGAGCTTAGAAAGTATTATCTATCTCAAAATGAAGAATCGACTTTAAGAGAGAAATCTGCTAATGCTTATAATGCAAAAAGATTTTTACATGAACTGAATTTAATTTCTCTTTCCTCACAAAGAAACTGAAACGAAAAATGGAAACGATTTTCGATGTTCGATCCTTTCAAGCGAGATGCATTACCCGAAACTTTTCCTCATTCGTTTATCTTAATTTAAAAGAAATAAAAAAATTTCCTTTATAGAAAAAGGAAAAAAAAAAACGTTAATATTTTTTTAGGTGCTGATAAAGTGTTGAAAATTATTTATCTTTTATTCCCATTTTTCTTCTTTTCTTCAGGAATTTTTTCTTTTTAATTTCTTTAAAGCAAAAGTTTAATTATCATTTTCTTTCAAAAAGAGTATTGAAAAATGGTGTTTAAAAAACAAAACAAAAAAATAAATAACTGTATCAATGCATTATTCTGCCTATAAATTTGAAGAAACCAATGCATGGCACACAAACATGAGTAATGCTGAAAAATTAGTAATTAATTTTCCAATTGTAGACAACATTCTATAGAGCAAGCTCAAATGTAATCCACAAACAATAGAGTAATAAAAAATAAAGATCATATACATTATAACAAACACAAATGTAGACCATATTCAATAGAGTAAACACAAATATAGACCATATAAAATATAGTAAACACAAATGTAGACCATATACCACAGAGTAAGCGCGAATGTAGACCATATTCAATAGCGTAGGCACAAATGGAGACTGCATACTATTGACTCATAGACCAAACAAAGAAATAATTCATGACATGGGGGAATTCAAGAGGGAAGTTCTGTACAAATATTAGTTCTATAAAGGAAGAATTGAAGGCTTTTTCTCCCATGTGGACAAGTTATCGCATACCTTACTCCATTTCATTATTATTGCAAGTTTTAAATTTTCGTTAATGTTCATTCTTAAATAGTTTGAAAAGAAACTCTGGAAGCACGAACCCAACTTTCCTGAATTATTTAAATATTTTAAAAAAATTTCCTGCAAATTTTAAAAGAGAGAGAGAGAGAAATGAAGAGAGAGTGAGTGATAGAAGGAGAAAAAGATAAAGAAAGGAAGAAAGATTTGGAGAAACAGAAAATAAGAAAGAAAAGGAGTAGGAAAGGGAAAAAGAGAAAAGAGAGAGAGAGAGAGAGAGAGAGAGAGAGAGAGAGAGAGAGAGAGAGAGAGAGAGAGAGAGTGCTTCACCAAAAGTAACTCCTTTTCATCTTAAAAATATATAACTGATGACATACTCAGATTGACATCAAGGAAAAATAAATAGCTTTTTATTCTTCCCTAACTGTTTTTTAATTTGAAAGTACATCAAGATATTTAAATTTTAGAGCTACAAAGAAAGAAATAACCCTTCTTATCCATCAATATATTTTTACAAGATTAATTATACACAGGTCTGCAACCAAAACCTGCATAAGATTTTTCCATTGCTTCCTGTAGATTTTTGCCTGTTGAACAAGAAAAAAATGCGTAAATTTCTATCACGTAAGTTTTTCATGCAAAATTTGTTTATTTTATTCAATAGTTGCGTAATCTTTCAATGAACATAATACCTTTTGAGTTACCCTTAATTACCATTCTTCTTCAATAATCATTTTGACGATGACGATGACGATTTTATATATATATATATATATATATATATATATATATATATATATATATATATATATATATATATATATATATATATATATATATATATATATATATATATATATATATATATATATATATATATATATATATATATATATATATATATATATATATATATATATATATATATATATATATATATATATATATATATATATATATATATATATATATATATATATATATATATATATATATATATATATATATAAAGTGAAAATTGAAACTTTTATGGGAATCCTTCTCTGGGGTCGAACCACCGCCTGTTGCGACAGAGAAAGGATTCCCATAAAAGTTTCAATTTTCACTTTATACATATTTACTGATGCGATTATAGCATTTAATATTTAAATAATATATATATATATATATATATATATTATATATATATATATATATTTATATATATATATATATATATATATATATATATATATATATGACTAAAAAGCATTTGCGCACAGGTATATTCATATTGGAAGAATTTTTTATTTTATGCATCATTACTAGTTCAGCATTGAAGCGTGCCAGTAGAATTCTCTCAGAGTTAAAAGTTTATACTCTTGCGATAAGTCTTGGAGAAGCCGTGTTATTTCTCAGGATAACATTTGTTTAATACGGGATGAATATACTCTTAAAGCGCAAAGAAGAAACAAAAGAGATTTTGTAAAGAAAGTATATTTCTCTAACTTCAAACTAAAACTTGGGAGTCAAGATAAGATTTGGGGAGGGCACCCAATAAGGTGTACAGCAAATGCGGAGAACTCCGCAAGTGGTAAAATGGTAAAAACATAGTTTTCACTTTGTCATCCCTATGATGTGGCGTGAACAACAGAGCCACAGTAACGACTGCAACTTTTGTTTGAGCGACGTTAAAAGTTTCAATAGAAAAACCAAAAAATGAAATAACTTACCCAAACGTTAATTCAGCCATTTGTCCCGTGCTTTACTCAAGTGAAATGCCGGGACCATTTCCACCATCTAATTTGGATGATATCAGATTGGAGTCAGAAGGAGAAGAAGATTCAGTCACTGTAAGATTCTGGGTCTGAATTTTCAATGCATGATGGGTCTCAGTTTTTTCCCCAGAAAAAACAACTTGTTAGAGAGTTGGTACTTTAAAAAGATGCTGCTGAACTGTTAGGCTCAAAACTAGAGAATAAAAACGTTGTGTTACATACAATGTCATTTTCGTGATACATACATAGAGAGAGAGAATTCACATCATTTTACTGTAAAAATGGAAATCTTTAGTTTTGTAGTGACATCTCTGGCCACATCCGGCAATTTGAAATAGAGTATGAATCATCCCAATGAGACTTATTTACAGATTCGTCAAAAACAAGCCTAAAAGAAGTCTTGCTGCATAATAGAAATAATTTGTATCACGTCCAGTTGGATACTAGGCGGATCTAGAAGAAAATTATAAAAATTTGGCACTAATTCTTGAGAAAATCAAGTATGAGATTCATCTTTGGATGGTGTGTAGAAATGTTAAAATTAAAATTCTAACAGCCAGTCTATACAAAATATTCCTGCTTTCTGTGCTTGTAGGATAGTCGAGCCAGAGACCTTCATTGTAAAAATACGAACTGGCCATTTCGAGACACCCTAACGTCATCAAGAAAAGACTGGTTCCTCCTGAAAACGTCCTCTTACCACCCCTTCATATCAACATGGGACTAATGAAACAATTTGTTAAATCTCTACCAAAAGATGGAAATGTTCCAAGTTCCCAAAACTCTCTGAGGCTAAGTTGAAAGAGAGGGTTTTTGTTGGACCAGACATATGTAAACTCTTGTCTGATTTCTTGTTTCCAGAGTCCAAGAATGGAACTGAAAGAGAAGCGGCGTGGGATTCATTTAAATACATAGTGCATAAGTTTTTGGATAATTACAAAAACATTGTAGAAAGCATACTAACTGCATTCAAAGCTCAAGGCTACAACATGAGCTTAAAAATTGATTTTTTACATTCCCACATAGACTACTTTCCTGAAAACGTAGGAGACTACAGTGAGGAGCAGAGGAAAAGATTCCACCAGGATGTTATGGAAATGAGGAGACGCTATCAGAGATTATGGGATGTGAAAATGATGGGTGATTATTGTTGGATGAATAAAAAGGAAACTGTGAATACTGGAAAACGAAAGTGCACTAGGAGAAGTAAAAAAGAGAAGAAACAAAGGTTCTAAATGTGAATGGGGTAAAATACTTAATATTTATAAACAATTGTGTTTCATGGATAACAAATTTAAATGGTGATATTTTATAATACAATGATGTTTTTTTGATTTAGCGGTGTTGATTCATTACAATCCTTTTTTCTGTTGCAAGAAAACTA